>PVLD010022347.1:0-29514 GCA_004027595.1 Dinomys branickii | reverse complement strand
CGTTAGTTTTCAAATCCTGGCATTCTCTTTGGACCTGTTTCATTATTGGTAATTCATTCCTGAATTGCTCTTGTAAGGTTTCTATTTGTTTCCTATTTTCTTCTAGACTTTTGTCTATTTCTCGTCTGTGTAGATGGAGCATTTCTTCCATCATTGTTTTCATCTCATTTTTTATCTGAGAAATCATTGTGGGTATGTGAGTTACTTCTGCTTTAAGCTCTTTCATGGCCTGTTGGAGTTGTTTAATTTCGGATGCAATCGTTTCATATCTTGAAGTTATGAGGCTTCCCGGTTCCCTTGTTTCTTCCTCTTCAAAACTTGTTCTGGGTGGGGTTGAGTTTTGAGACTGCGTTTTGCTCCTCTGTTTTCCCATTTTTGGGTATCAGATTCAAAATGTGGAGCTATAAATTCCAAAGGCAGTTCAGCAGGCGAAGGTCTGCTGCAAAGGCTGCTGCAATGATTCCTTCTCTTTGTGAGAATGTCCCTTAAGCTTTCTGCTGAGATTTGTTGTTTTGTCTTCTCTTTTTTTTTGGGTATCTGATTCAAAATATTGAGCAGTGGATTCCCCAGTCAGTTCAGCAGGCAAAGGTCTGCTGCAGAGGTTGCTCCAATGACTTTTCTTTGGGGGAATGTCCCTTAAGCTTTGTGCTGAGAGTTCCGCTTAAAAGGCTGTACAGATATTGGTTAGATACTCCCTACCTAGTGACCTGGGTGAGGTGTGTAAGACCGCTCCTCCGCCCTCCCAGGGTTCCCTGCAGGTATAGGGATGGATCTCCTCCCCCACTCGGTTGTCTGGTCACGAGCGCCGATATCTCACCCGTTTTTGTAGTCCCTGCAGGCAGGAAGGTTCCAAGGTGCCAGTCTATCCTTTGGGGCTTTCTGCGCGGCCCGCCCGATGCGCTTGAAATGTGGGACTGCTGGGCGTTCCCGCCGCCAATAAAAAGCGGATCTCTGTCGGGAGTCGCCGGAGAGCTGCGCCAGTTCGGGAGGCGGGAGGGACCGAGCTGTCTGTGTTCTCAGGGCGTTAGGACCCAGCCAATCTTCCTCCCCGCTCCCGGCGTTTGGGGCCCTCCGCGCGGCCTGCCCGATACGCGCGAAACGTGGGATTGCCGGGCGTCTCCGCCGCTAACAAGCTGATCTCTGTCGGGAGTCGCCGGAGAGCTGCGCCGGCTCGGGTGGCGGGAGGGACCGAGCTCTATACATATGTATATGTATATTCAACACCAAATTGTTAACTTACCTTATTCTGTGCAAATGATCTACATATATGAGTCACTATTTCTTGAGGTACCAGATTATTTTACATATCATTTATAAGACCTTTACTCTCATACAGTCATTATTTATGACATGCTGCAGGTATAATGTATACCCTATTTTTAGTCTTTTTTCATTTACATGTTTGTATACATTCCCTACATTAATATCTATTGCTCTCACCCAGGTATAAATTTTTTGTCTTTTAACACCATCAAGTTGAAGTTTAATGTGTGTAACTCTATTCAATTATTTATTCACTAAACCATCAATATGTGTTAGGCTCTGTGATAACATTTTTGTAATAAAAAGATAAATCAATGTTCCTTGTGTTGAATTTCTCATTATTTTGCATCATGTTTATCTAAACATTTTTGTCTTGTTTAGACTTGGTGACTTAGGAAAAAATCAGGCAATGGAAGAAACATACAGGTAGATATAGGTTTTACCTAGGCAGGCCACCTAATTCACTAGGCAACAGCACTGCCTTGCTCAGAGCTTAGTCTTCATAAGTTATTTCCAGGATCTTGGGCTGTAGATCTTCTAGTGTTGCAACATTTAAAGAGTAGCTTTGTTTCTTCATCTGCTCAGATTTTCTCAGACCTGCAATACATGAAAGCATCCGGCCAACACCAAGCAATACAGAAGGCAAAGAAGGTAACGTGACTGAAATACTGACCACATCCTTCTTCAGAGACATAACTCAGGAATTTGTGCAGTCAAGAAAAAGTATTCCTTCAGGTGTCCCCAGCTATGTAAAGTTTCTAGAATTAAACAGCAAAACAATAGTCACGACATATTCTATCTTGTCACTATAGTGTTGCTTTCTATCATCTATGTTTAAAGTTAAGTGATCAAGTACAATATGACATGTTATCAAAATATGACAAGTATTTATATTTAAAAATTTATTATGGCAAAAACATATTGCCATTAACTCCCCTCAAAATGATCCCTTTGCTGGACACATTTATCTGATCATTCTTGCGACTTTTGATGCAGCTCTGGAAGTCTTTTTAGGAGAGTACCCTTTGCGGTGCTGTTGTGGCTGCCTTGAGAACTTTTAAAACATTTACCTTTCATGGTCATTTTGATTTAGGGAAAGATCCAGAAGTTACACAGTACCAGATTAAGACAATAAAGTGAAGGGAGACATAGTGTCATGTTTTTATGATCTTGTCTTTCTGCAGTGTGACCCTCAGTAGAAGGATTCATTACATATATATTTTTTATCTTGTCTTATGAAGAAACTCAGGAAAGAGGACTGTCAGAATATTTTCAGAGCATGGTAAGAATGATGGAACAAGTGTATTCAAAACAAGAGGAAGGATTTTTAGAGGGTGTAATGGCAACTAAGCTTTCTGCCATGGATGGAGAAGACAGCTGTGACAGTTCCTACAGTATTGTTGGTTGGCGGCATAACCAGGCAGCTGCAGCTCACATAACAATAGGTGCTGTTTACTGGAAGACTGCTTGCTTCCCTCTTAGTAAGGAAGGAAAGAATTCTTTCTAAATACAACATCAAGGTCCTTTTAGGGTTGAAATCCAAAATGACCAGGAAACATGCTCACTGTGTTGAAGGGTTCATTCCTGCTGGTGTTGGGAAGTTAGCGATAATAAGAACTCTAACTTTATCAGTGGATTGATGCACTCATGAGGCCACATTTTGGAATGCACTACTGGGATGAGATGGACACAGGTGGGAGGGTCTGGCTGAAAGGGATATAATGTCCACCTGACCCTAACTCCTTCCTGCCTGGCTCACTCATCCATTTGGTTTCCAGGTGGTGATGAGGTGAGCAGCTTTCCATGGCTACAACCTTCTGCCATAACTTTATGTGTTACTACAAGGCTAAAATTGTTGGAACTGGCCAACTTTGTAACTAAACTTGTGAAACCATGAGGTAAAGTAATTGTTTCCTCCTATATAAAGGATGATTGATAGAAACTCATAACAAAATCTGGGTTTGACTAAAAGAAAATGATGTAATCTGAAAAGATATTGTCACCCAGAGCCATATGCAACTAATTTTTCATGTTTCTATGTAATTGATTCTCTGAGATTCTTCCCTTGTTCCTCTGGCATTCCCCGTATTTCCTGGGTCATACCGTTTGCTGTGTGTGCCCCATCCTCTCTCTAAAACCATCTCAACTCATACCCTACAGTGTGCTGTATCCCACACGGAGCTCACTCCAGGTACTGAAGAGTTTGTAGAATGGCCAGCACTGCATACTCCACCATTTGTCTGGCTTTCTAGCTGGGAATCCATCCTGCTGATTTTTCATCTGTAGCATTTACCAAATCAACACGTTCAACACTGGATAGATAAAATTTCATTATATCACCCAAATATTCTTTTGAGATGTGAAGAAAAATTTTGAGTAAATTTACAATAATGTTTAATAATGACAATGAGCTGAATCCAGACCCAGAACTTTACTGCTGTTGCCAGGTTTTGCATATATTTATACAGGTGTACTAAGGGGAGTGTGAAAGGGGAGCACAGGCTGCTACAGAAAGGAGGTCACTGAAGTTCAAAACCTTTTGCAAACGTGCAAGGGGAGAAGAGGCTGTGGTCTGCAACTTTGAAAGCAAGTGACTATGAAGAGATCAGTTTTTCCTGAGACTTTTCATCATCAAATCCTTACATTTCTCACCTTTGTTACCATGCTCCAGCCTGGGATTCAGTATTCTTTTGGACTTCTCATTTCTCCTGCCAGGGACGGATCCAAGTTTGCACACTACAAACACATCTCCTTAGCCACGCATTTGGCATTAGCCATGCTGTCCAACTGAATTAGTGGTGCCTCAGGACTCATACTTCTGCCTAACATCTCTCTTTCTCATAAAATAATCACCAAAGTCGTCCCTGGCCTTGCAGTGATCCAGCCAGTGGGGGGTTGTTGTGACAACTGAGTTGATGCTCCCTAGGGAAGCTGATGCTCCCTCGCCCAGTCAGCCAGGACTCTTGCTCATGCTCCTCAATGGTGCCTCTGAGAGAGAGAGAGAGGATCCCTGGTGCACATGAAAGCTGTGAAGGGTCAGATGAAATTTATTGAACAAATAGGAAAGTCTTTTTAGGAGACCTTGTTGGAACTGATCAGCTCACATGCATCAGTGAGTTTATTTAATTAACTCCAACTTTTGAAATTGATGCAGACTTTCTGACTTTTCAGTCTTTAACATCAAAAAGGCTGCTCGCTGAATTACCTTTTCATTGTAAATAAATACTGAACTCTCAGGAGGACTGTTGGGGGCTGGGGATATAGCTCAGTGGCATAAGCGCCTGCCTGGCAAGCACAAGGTCCTGAACTCGATTCCCAGTACCGGAATAAAGAAACCAATTGTCCAAATAAAATTAGCAGGACTGTTGGACCAATGCATTAATGATGGCAATGTCAAAGGTGACTTTATTACCTCAGGTAAGGTAGGCATCCACCTTACATCCAACTTCTTGCAGAGAAGTACTTCTGCCTGCTCTATCATACCCACTGTGCTCCCCTCTGAGTTAAAGATGCAGTGCCGTTGGATTGTTACCGGCGTAAATAGTGAGGTTTAGCTTCCCAGCTGAATCTGCTTTCCCTAAAGTCAAGAAGAATATTCCACTTCTAACAGATGTCAGGGAATTTTTTCTTGAAATTTGGATATATGAAATATGTTATGACTGGAGTACTCTTTTGATGGTATCGTCTTCTGTGTTCTAATCCACCTTGCCTAGGTCTTGGCTCTTCCCTGGTGGTGGTCATTGTCTGTATGTAAGAGCAATTTGTGCCTGCCGCTCAGCTAAAGACTGTGCACAGGTAATCTAAATCTTATCACATGAAAGCAAGACAGCTGATGTAATGAGGAACCTCTCCAAGGAGACAGAAATGAGCAGAGCCATGTTTTGAACCTAAGCTTGTTTGAATCTGGAAACACATATTTTAGCTAAGTGTTTGTTCTATTAGAGCTGTAAAGCAACATCCAATAGCATCATTTTCCAATATATACTTTAACTTGTGCTTATTTCTCTTGGTTCTATTATCAAATTATTAAATACTGAGATATTTTAAGAGCAATATTTGATTAATTGTTACTTGATACTAACTGAAGCTTCTTATGGCTTCATATTTACTAAAGGCTCAGCAATGTTGTTCGTGTTTGCATATATTGAGTCAGATTTTTTTTTAGTTCTATTTACTGGAATGAGGTCACTGTTGCATAGAGTGCCTTTGTCTTGCTGATGTTTACCTCTTGTGATGAATGGGGATGGAATTTAAACTCAGTTTATTGGGTTTTGCATACTTTCAAAATACAATGCTGACCTTGTCTGAGTTAAAGAAAACATGAGCATAATAATTATGGAAATACAATGTGAATCAACTATGTATGTGCTAATCTCTTTTGTTTAGGGTTTTCTCTAAAAAATGTCTTTCCTCACTGTATGTGACATTCCCTTTCCTTCCCAGATCCATGAAGCTGTCCAAAAATTGAAGCACATTGTGACCTACTTGGCAGGCCTTAGTACTTTATTTCTTCTCTTTGATTTCATTGAAATGAAGAAGTGAAAGAGACAGAATATGGCATAAGACTGTTGCAGTCAAAAGATGCGCTTAACTCTGATGAAACTGGAACAATTGCTGCACGGTGCTACATACCTGTGATCCCACTGCAGTGGTGGCTGAGGTAGGAAGATTATAGGTGGGCCTGAGCAGTTAAGATACCCTTTCTCAAAAATTTAAAAGTTGAAGCGCTATCCATGCAACTCAGTGTGCTTTCCCTTGGTCCCGTCACCTTCGATGCACAAGTACACGCAAATTGTGTACACACAAACATACACACACACAAAGAGGGAGAGAGAAAGACCAGAAAAAACCTTAAAACAAATGTAAACAAACAAACAAAACCCTTTTCTGAAACTATCAGGCCACCAGTTCTAATAAATTTTGTGTTTTCTGCCTGATCAATAAGTTCAAACAACTTTAAATATCACGATTCTGTCACTTTCTCAATTTCTTGTGGTTTCTAAATAGACAATTGCTACAGTAAATGCTGATGTTATTTTGGCAGGAGAACAGAAGTTGTTATCTTGTGATTTTTCTGAACTGCTTGAACAGATCAAGCTCAAATTTGGAACTTACTTCACTGTGAGAACTGATGCTGATCTTGGTGTGAACTTGAACTCCTAGAAAAGTATCAGATTAATTATAGAATAGCTTTATTAATGGAGAATTCACTGTGGAATTCTTGCAATTAAAGTTTTTATTAGCTATGATTTTGAAGTCATCCACAATGTTCATGTATTAATTTCACAATTAGAAGATTCACAGAAGCACCATTTGAAAACAGTTTTGCAAGGAGCTGGTATAACAGTCTTATTCTTAGTCATCATTGGCTGTAATAGGGTAGAAAGGATTTACCAGAAGTTCCGAGATTCAGACTCCTGTGTATGACAATCATCCCATCCCAAGGACCTACCTCTCTGACATTTTCTTCATGACTCTAAGGCTAACAGGCTCTCTTTCTACAGGTTTCAGGTGTGCATGTATTTACTTGGAAATAAACTATTTGGGTAAAGGCCAAATTATTTGAGGGAGATACTTTAGTTTTCCTTTTCGTAATTAAATTATAACCGGAAAGAATGAATCATATTCATGCTTTGAAGTAAATAACTTTCATGATTCTCAAAGGGAATTCATGTCACTAAGCTATAACACCTAGAATCCCTTACCTGGGTCCGAATAGAAATGAGCAGGGAGCTCACAAGCCTCTTCACAGTGCTCCAAATATCCTTAACATATACCTTTCACTTTGCCACCTCCACTTCATCGTTGCCGTTGGCTTTTCAAGTTATACAACTTTAGGTTTCTCAAACAAGGTAAACTTCACCATTCTGATCATATAACTTTATTGAAAAGACAGATTTATGATCATATCTATGTATTCTCTTTTTGTTACAGTAAAAACGTGTAGATTTGCAGATATTGGTGGTCATGAATACATCTAGAAACCACACAGTACCTTGCCAATATCACTGAGTATACACTTGATATTGTACCGTCCTTGGCTTCTTCCGCTTCATCTCTCCATACACCCTTCCAATCTTAAAACGTGTCTTTCTTTCTTTTGAATGTTGATTTGTATTAAGGCCTACCTAGGAAACCAAACAACTGAAATCTGATATTTGCTATATTTTAGTTTTGAAAGGTTTTGTTCCTCCTACAAATATTCTAGTAATTGTTCTATATATCAGGAAGATAGGTCTAATTCTAGTCCAAGGAGAAATTGTGAAGTTGTCTCATGAACTGGAGAAAAGTATCCTTTTATTACGTCCTCAGTCCTCTGCCTTGTCATGTTGTTTGCTCTTCCTTCTGAAGTCCCATGCAGCCATCCCAGACTTTGTGTTGCTTAAGGTCAGTGAAAAAGTTATTTGCCTTGGTGCATTAATTCTGGTAATGAAAAGGGAATGAACATTGGCCATTTTGAATGGTAGCTTTCTAATCTTTCATAAGGAAAGGAAGCAAAACACATTGTCTCACCAGTCAGGATCATGATATTTGTTCCCTTGCTACTTATTACACTGGCATCAGGCTCATGGGCTGGGTGCAAGGGTCAAAGACCTGTTAGATGTACTAGAAGGAAGTGGGGATGCTCTTTGAATGGTGTTTTCAAAATCCTATTTCCTTTGGAGCCTTATTTCTTGCACATGTATGGTATTAGTGTAGATAGAGTCATATTAATAACTGTCGCCTTTTGTGGCTGGGTCATATGTTCTTGTATCATGTTGGAACTCATCAAAGTAGATTTATTTGGGCTGGAGATGGAGCTCTGTGGTAGCAGACTTGTTTGGCATGTGGTTACCTCTGGAATTTATCCCAAGCACCACAGAACACCTAATAAAAGACAATGTGTGCATTTATTATCCTCATTTCACAGATCGCAAAACAGAGGCAAGGATCAGGGACATCACTCAGCAGCACAACGCCTGCCTGGTAAGCACAAGGTCCTGAGTTTGATTCCGGATAATAAACAAACAAAATGGAGGCAAGAAATGGTGAAATGCTTTGTTACATAGCTAGAGAATCATACAGGTATGATTTCAAGACACATATTACAACTGAGGAGGCTGAAAGTTTCTGCTACCCTACATCATGCAAATTTACAGTGACACATATCATTGTGTTTAAGTGATCAGACGTTTTTCTTTTACACCTTCAAAAGAGAAATAATTGCCCCCAGGAAGCCTGAAGATTCCCAAGTGGGTCACAGACTATGCCCCAAATCTGTCCTCTTTGAGGTCCCATGGGAGCAGCAGAGAAGGTTGGGCCTATCATGCATTCTGATGAAAATAAGAACAAGATACATTAGAAAATGAGCTGTGAGGGAAATGTGGTGAATTCCCCTGTCTGGCACTCATAGAGACAATGAAATCTTTCAATTTTATTAGTCAGCCTGGTGTCATTATTTTGTAATACTTGACACAGGCTGCTTTGAAGTAACGAGAGATTTACTATTGCTCATGGTTCTGGAGGCTCAGGTCACAGACCAGGTGGCCTCCTTTGCTTGGGCCTTTGGTAGGGGTGGCACATCGAGGGAGGAGAGTGCGTTGGCGCAAACAGCTCACATCAGGAGCCAGGAAACAGAGATGAAGCAGTGACTGGGGCCCTAAAATGCCCTTTGAGAGCCTGACCCTGAGGAGTCATGGCACTCCCATTAGATCTCTCATATCAAGAAGCCATGGTGCCTCCCAGTGCTGCCACCACAGGGAACCAAACTTTTAGACAGGGACCTCTGAGGAATAGTCAGCATCAAAACTATGGTACCAAGCTTCCTAGGCCAAACTACTCTATCAAGGTGGGGTTTAGGAGAAATGAGACACTTTAAGAGTGAAAAGTGGTGGGTTAAAGAAATAATATTTTCCTTGAAATAAGGTTTATGCTGAAGTATGTCTGCAGTCAGGCAAAGAGCGATATTCCTTGACTGTCAGAGGTGGGGGTTGTTTATTCTGTAGACTCACAGCTAACTGAGATAAAATTCACATACCATAACTTTCACCATTTCAGACTGTACTGTTCAGGGGTTTTCATTAATTCACACATTTATGCAATCATAGTTAGATCACCAGAATCTTACTCCAAAATAATTTTCTCGTTTCTAAAACATATCTGTATTTCATCTTTCTTTCTCACCTAACTCTGGAAACCTCCACTTTCCCTGATACCTCTATGAATTTGCTTATTCTAAGCATGTTATCTAAATAGAATTGTGCAACATTTGCCTTGTTTGTGATGAGTATTATGTTTCTAGGTTCACCTACATGGTAACATGGATCAGCACATCTGTCCTTTTCATGGATGAAACATGTTCCATTGCATGTAGATGCTGCAGTTTTTTATGCAGTCATCAGCTGGTTATATTTGTGTTGTTTCCATTTTTTGGCTTTTATGAATAATATTACTCTGATTTTTCACATAGATTTTTGTGGGTGACATGCCCTGATTTATTTTGGTACATATCTACATGTAGAATCAATAGATTGTATGCTAACTTGTGTAATATTCTGAGAGAATATCCAGACCTATTACCACAATAGGTATAGCATTTTACATCCCAACCAACATAACATTTGATATCAACACATGCTGCCCAATATTACCTGCTCTCCTAGGCCCTTCTGGAGAGCAGCAATGAGTATGTTGGTTCAGCATATCACAAAGAGGAAATTCATTTATAGCAAAGTTTCTGAAGCACATAGTTTGGATGTAAGAAATGGTAAGGAGAAAGGTAGTTAGGTTTTACCCACCTACTCCTTAGCCTCCAAGACATGCTGCTTTTTAGGCCTGAATAAGATTGGGAGGTAAAAGCTCATTGATTTGAAGTGGAGGATGTACTGATAGAGTGGTGATGGACTAGAGAAGTAGTCCTAAGCTAGAAGACACAGAAGGAGAAAACATGCAAAGATGGAAGAATCCACATGTGAAAAGTGTAATCTCAGTTGAGTTTTATTTACAGCTCTAGTAACATGAAAAAATGAGCCTTTGCATGAAGCTGTTTGGGTTTATGTGGATCTCAAAAAGGAAGAGTTCTAATATCCAAATAAGAAAAAAGAAAGTCATCTTAGAAATAGAAGAAGTAAATAAGTTGAAAAATTAAGACAGGCTTCAGGGGGCCATCTATGGTAGACATCTTCAGAGTGAAACTAACTAAATTCTCCTTATACAGTAAAGTCTGTCACGAAGAGATTGAGTTTGTATAAAACATTCTAGTTCATAATTACCAGGAATTTGCTTGAACTTGGACAGAATCTGGATGTGTTTAAGTAAAAAATAATCTCACACTTTTATTCTATTCCTGAGAAGTGCTCCTGGCATGCTGTTATGGCTTGTATCCAGCTGTCCCCTCAAAGCCTCATGGGGTCATGTATGGGGCTTCTTACGGGTGGCTTGCTCTAAGGTGTGTGATCCTGGCGTCAAGGCGGTGATACTGGAGTTGACTCATGGTGCCGCATCAGGAGTAGTATGCAGGGCGTAACACCAGTTTGTCATGAAGGTCCATTATTATGGGTGTGTAACACCCACATTTGTTCTTTAGACTATTTCTATTGATGAATTATTAATTTTAATTTTATGGTTTATTATATTAAATGAGAACTTAACAGGAGAACAAATCAAAAGAGTAAAGTATTGAATTTTTAATATTTATTGTTTATAAAAAGGCATCAAAATTTTCAACAGTGACTGATTTTTGATGTACAGTCTAAAAAACAGCAACAAATAAATTCCTATATAAACTATAACTAAAATATCAATTGAACTCTACAAAAAATGTAATATTTACTTCAGTTATCACATGCATGGCAGTTTTCATACATGACAGCAGCATTTTCCATGCACATGTATGGCTTACATAGCACATGTACTTAGCTTTCCTGGCCTTTTTGTAGTTCTCTGGGTGGAAATGTTTTATTTTTCCTCTACTGTAAATGGTCTTTTATGAGTTTTAGCCCCAATCTTTTAGAAAATTTCTCCATGATAATTTGCACTTGTTAGGGCCCAGGGATTATAACTCAGCGGCATAAGCACCTGCCTGGCAAGGGCAGGGTCCTGAGTTCAATTCCCAGTATCAAAAAAAAAGTAGTAACATATTTTGCACTTGTTATTTTCTTTATAAACTGTTAGACTGTTTACACCATATGTCTTCCTGTTTTTGTCAGGGGGTGCTTATAATATTATATAATGTGTAGTTAACAGAAGTCTAAAATATCAATATAATAAAATGTCAAATTCTTCATATGTGTTGTGCATTTAGAATAAACATCAAAATTTTCATATCAGCTGTGTACTTGCTTACAAAACCTAAAAGATAACATCAATAATAAATTACTATATGAACTATAATGAAAATACCAGTAGAACTCCAGAACAAAACCAATCTTTGCTTCAATCATCTCACCCAAGGCAGTCTTCACATATGACAGCTGCATGCTGCATGCACACATCTCTTTTACACTGACAGGACATGTGCTTGGCTTTCCTTTCCTATGTGGCATGCCATTTTCCTAACCTTGCTTGTCTTCCTGTTCTGTCAGGCGATTCTTATTGTATTGTACAAAGTGCACTTAGCAGGGAAATAAGATATCAATAAAATAAAATGTCAAACATGTAATGAGTGCTTAGACTAGACATCAACATTTTCACATCAGCTACTTACTTGCTTATAAAGCTTAAAAGATAACATCAGCAATAAAAACCTATGTGAACAATACAAACAAAAGTCTATCACAGAAATAACCATTGCTTCAGCTGTCACACTCAAGGTAGTCTTTACACATGAAAACTGTGTGTTCTATACACAAGTATGGCCTACATTGACAGCACATGTAGTTTTTCTCCCTATCCTTTCCTGCAGGGCACAGTTGACATCTCTTTGGTTCTCCTGCTGTCATAGTAGTTTGATTCTGTGCCTGCCTGTTTACCTGCGAGCTTATCAGTGTGACCCACAATCTTTTTGTGTAGTTCCCTGTGCAGAAACATTTTGTTTTTCCTCCACTGTAAATGATCTCTTATGAGTTCCAGTCCCAATCTTCTAAGAACATTTCTCTGTGATATTTTGCATTTGTTATTTTTTTTGTAGACTATCAAACTACACACATGTCTAGGATTAAGTAAAACATAACCATTGGCCAATGCTTTGCGTTTCAAGTGAGATCTCAATTGCTGCATAACTCATCAACAGCATCTACTCCATCTTTTGTTTTGGCGTAAAAAGTTTCCATCCCGGGCTTCTGTTTTGTTGAGGTTTTCCTATGACAATTTCCACCATGGTGCAACGTTACCATCAGCAGTGCCAGTTTATTTTTCTCTGCCATATGAGAGGCCGATATTCTACCTTTTGAAATCTGTTTTGAAATTGCAACATTTCATTTGGAATTTCTGCTTTGTTCCTGTGCACTGCTACCGTGCTTGTCATGTGTTCTGTTAGTGAATGTGACAGCAACTGGAAACTGGTAAACCAACTGTCAAATGTCACATTCCTATTTATTTGGGAGATGGGGTGGGAGTCAGCACTGAAAATGTATATGTTAAGTGCTTTGCTTTTAATCTGTAAATATGGTTTGTCCTGAAGGGTCTTCTGAAGGGTCAGCTAAAAGACTCTGCAGACAGAGCATAGCATAAGTTGGACAGAGGCCATGGCTCCGCAACTGAGGTGTGGAGGACATTTTCTGTTATTTCCCAAACTGTCCCTAGTTTTCAACTCAGCTGTCTCCAGTGCTACCAGCTCAAGTAGACATGTACTTTTTAAAATTATCTTTTGAACTAATTTCTCATAGAATGCTTTTTGTTCTCACTTGGTAAAGAATTTCTTTGTTCTCATTATGTATTTAAGACAGTGTGTTCCTCTAATAAACAGTGTGGTTCATAAACCCATTCCTCATGTGTGTTTATCTCACGAGTCCTTTTTCATCAGAACAGGAGTCCTCCTTGAAGATCTGTCCCAGTATTAGTTGGGAAATTACATCCCCAATATTGACTGGGAAGCCCCAGTATTGACTGGGGAACTACAGATGGAAGCAACAAATCTGTTCATGACAAAATTTGACTCCTTATGATAGAAATAAAGACATGGTGTCTGAGTTCCAGAATAAATTTGTAAATTGAAATTATAAAAAATCTTTGCATCTATTAGGGCATAAATTTTTATGCCATATGTTGCAGGTATTTTGAGGGATACACTGCCTGAAGCTACAAAGTCCATGAAATGCTGCACGATGTTTATCAGTAGTCATGGATTCAGGTGGTGTGTAAATTGCTTAAGAACTACCCACAAGTCTCTCAAACCATGCTCAGATAGCAGCAAGATTATCAGTTCTTTTCTTTCTTGGTGGGTGGTTTTGTCATCAAAACTCAGCATTTTTGAAGGCAACCAAATCTCTTCTTTGTCATTATTATTCTACAAACCTCAAGCCCACAACCATTGCTTTTCCAGAATTCCTTTACATCCCTGCAATTATGAGTGAAAGCCCTGGAAAGTAGAACAGACCTATGAATGCTTTCAGTTCAGCTAGTGGCGTGTCATAATAAATCCATTTTTGTGTATGGCTATTGATGCATACAGAACATTTTACTTGTATTTCAGGTTTTGTGTATTTTACAACACCTTGTAACATTTTGTCTGTTACAATTTCCAACATTAAATAGCAGTGCTGACATTCTGTCCAATAGGTTTCACCCCTGGCAAGATCCTCCCTATACTTTCAGACCTAAATTCTCACACTGGATCTTCCCATTTGGTTGCATGACCATTTTGTACCATTTCTGCTAATAAAACATGTACTCATATTGCTATTTTCTTTAACTACTGAATCAAGGAGGTCTGCCTTCCTTGGGTCTGTGTTACTCCGTTATTACTCCATCTTGCTGTCACAGGAATTTTGGTTCCCATGGCCAATGTCCAAGTCATTATGCTTATCACCCATGCATGAGTGATCTGATGATTCGCTTTAGATCTCCATCAAAACTTGCCAATCTAATTTCTCATGTGCCATTTTACTTACCTGGGCTACTTCTAACAGAAAAATCAAATAAAACTTTTTTAAAAAGACAAATTCTAGATGCACAGGAACTTAGCAGCGAATATTTTGTGCATAATACTCACCCATTGCTGCTTTGAATCACTCCTGCACAGCTTGCCATGTGTCTGTCAGGTAGGTGAGCACACAAATGGGCTTCTGCTTTCCCCAGCTGCAGCTACTGTGGGTCACAACCACATTCCATTTTTGGTTAAATACATGTTTACAGAACAAAAGAGTAGTATGGATGTATCTTACCCGTGTGGTGCTTAGGTAAAAATACACAAAATCTATTAAATAGAGTATTGTGTGGGTAAAAATCTCAGGTTCACACCTTTGCATACATGCACACCCCTTGTTGTTCATCACAACAAGTGAGTGCATGGAGAGATTGCTCCCTGCATCCCCCAGGAACAGCTACTGAGACTCACAGCCAGTTATTATTACACTAAAGTACAAATTTACAGTAGGAAATGAGGGAATAGTTGTCATAACCCAGTATTATGTCTGGTGGGTTAGAGGGTGGGTGCTATCTGCTCTGAGCCTGCATAGCTTGGATAAAATATAAGAGGCAGAAAGAGGGCTGCTGGAGTCACTTACAGGTAGCTGCTTTCTGCTTTTACTGCCTTCTGGTTTCTCTTCTGTGATGCCTCTCTGCTATGCCACCCTGCCTTGGAGCCAGCTGATTATGGAATGAAACCTCTACAAACAACCAAAATAAACCTTTCCTCCAGTAACTTTGAGTGCAGCATATTTGATCTCAGCAATGAGAAAAGTAACCAAGACAAATGGTTTAAAGCATATGGTGACATCCTGTTATACATTGCATAGAAGGCTCAGCAATCCCCAGAAATTTTTTCACATAAGCACTTGCTGACTAAATTCTGTTGATAATTCATAAGTTTATGCTAATTTAATTGCTTCCAGTAATCTAGAAATTTTTAAAACAGAAAGAAAAAATGAATTAAACTCATATGACACTACAATTTCATGAGTCATCTCTCTATTACTCAAGATTTTATAGGCTAGTTAAAAAATACGTTAAAGAATTTCCTGAACTTCTTGGTGTGGGCTGTGTTCTCACCATTGTTTAGTTGCAAATCAGGGAAAATATTTTATTACTTCATTTTGCCAAGGATGTGCTTGTACCTGTCTACAGGGAAGTGCTCGGTGAAGATTCGTAAAGCATCAGATAGCACAATATGTGCCAATTATTCTATTTCCCTGTTTCTAAGATGAAGTTTTAGATATGCACATATTGAATAGTCACAAAACAAGCTTAATTAGCTTTCTCTTTCACTTTCACAGACAAAAATCAGTAAATTTAAAAAAGATAGAATCAATAACATGTATAAGTGCATCACGACTAAAAATATCATCTTATCTCCACTCGGGCTCCCCTGCTTTCAACCTTATGATCGCTGCCCAGGACACGTGTAATGTACTGTTTTCAGGTGAAACCTTGTCCCTTCATTGATCTCACGTAACTCACTTTTAGATTGCTTTGGGCATTCTAATTTCATTGTCAAGAAACATCAGTATAGGTGCTATCCTTTTCTACAACTGTTCTTTTCCTGTTTGGTTTATGTGAAATATGAATTTCTTCCAGTAACTGCCTGCCACTTAATATTGCCTTGTGAAGAGCACGTTTTCCTAACCATTCACCAGGAATTCAAGAAATATGGTCTTTTCTTCACATTTCCATTTATAGTCACTGTTCTTTTGTTGTTTTCAGTGTCCTATTTTAATTTCTTGGCCATGCAAATATTCTACCATGCATCCCCTTACCATCGCCTATGGAATCCTTTAATATTCACAAAGTAATCTGTTATATTTATGCCCTGATATAAGTTTCCTTTTTATCCTACTTCCATTATTCTGAGTGACTTTAAAGCTTTCATTTGAGTAATAACAAAAGATTTCTTATTTTGTTTTCTTTTATAGTTATTCTTAGTTGAATTTCACCTTATGTGAATTGTCTTTCCTGTGCTCTTTTGTTCATGAGAATCCTGGTGTTTCCCTATGTATTTGAATATGCTTTTTATATAAACTAATTGGACCTAGGAGATATTAAGAGAATAATTTATCCAACAACAGAATATATATTTGCCTCAAAGGAAAGTGGAATATACTTCAGGATATACCATGGCCATGAAAATTTAATAAATTAAGAAAAGTGAACCACTGAAAGTTTCCTTTTGACCATAATGGAATGAAACTAGAAATTAATAATGAAGTAACTGAAATATTCAAGAACGTATAAAATTTAAATATATATATACATGGTTATAATAACCAAAAGGGTATGATACTGGCATAAAAAAACATAAAGTTTAAGACAGAAGAGATACTGAGAAATAAATCTACACGTTTTAGCCAATTGATTCTTAATAAAGTCAGAATGTTGCACATTGGAGAAAACTAAGAAAAAAATTCAGACCTGTTGATTTTACAACTGAATTCTACACCAAACTCAAGGAAGAGCTAATCAACACTCTTCAAACTCTTCAAGGGCTCTTTAAAAATGGTGTTGATAAACCTGAGTATCCATAGGCAAAAGAAGGAGCTTGAATACATACCACCAAAAGTCATTCAAAATGAGGACTGACTAAATGAAAAATTGACAAATAAGATTGCATCAATAGACAGTTCAACTAAACAAAAACTCAACAAAGATATATAGTGAAACCACACCTTTGAACAAAAGGTCTTAATAGATATACACAAAATGTACCACCACACAGCAATGGAATGCATTTTCTTTTTGGGAACACATGGTACTTTCTCTAAAATTAGCCACATACTAGTTAATAAAGCATACCTAAATGAATACAAAAGAATCGAAATTTTACTATGCATGCTATCAGATGCATACTATTAGATCACAGTGCAATGAAAGTAGAAATCAACAGCAAAAGAAACCATAAATCTATGCAAATGTATGGAAATTAAACAATATACTCTTCAAAATCAACTAGTTACAGAGAAAATTGAAGTAGAAACAAGGTAGTTCCTAGGATTAAACGATAATGCTAGGACAGTATTCTAGAACTTATGGGTCTCAGTGAAAACAGAGTTAGGAGAGAAGTTTATACCGGTGAAAGCCCACCTCAGAAAAACAGAATGAGCCCAAGTAAATAACCTAATGATGCATCGCAAGGTACTAGTAAAGCAAGAACAATCCAAATCCTGAGCTTGTGCAAAGAAAGAAATTTAAAGATCAGAATAGAAATCAGTGAAATGGAAACTAAAACAAATACACAAATTAATGAATTGAAGAGCTGTTTCTTTGAAAGAATAAACAAAATAGACAAACCTCTATCCAATCTTACCAAAAAGGAGATAAAATATACAAATCAATGCAATTAAGGATGAAAAAGCTGAAATCATAACACATATATCCAAAGTCCAGAAAATCACTGGCAACTATATCACAAATATATATGAACAAAATTAGAGAAATCAGAAATGGAGAGATTCCTAGATACATATGAATTAACAAAACTGAACAAAGAAGACTTAAATATCTTGAACAATCCAATAAAAGACAACTAAAGTGAAGCAGCAATAAAGACACTTTCAAATAAGGAAAACCCCGGACCTGTTGATTTTTACAGCTGAATTCTACAACAACTTCAAGAAAGACATAATCAATGCTCTTTAAACTCATTAAAAACTGAGAGGGCAGGAGTCCTTCCCTAAATCATTCTCAGAAGTTAACACTAATATGATCCTTAAACCAGACAAAGATATAAAAAGAGCAAACAATAGGCCAAACTCTAAAATGAACATAGGTACAAAATTTTTCAACAAGATATCGACAAACAGAATATAGAAAATAATCAAAAAGATCACACATCATGAGAAAATAGACTTCATCACCAGGATGCAAAGATACTCTAACATATACAAATTAAGAAATGTAATTCATCACATTTAAAGAAGTAGTGACAAAAATCACACAATCCCTTAAACAGATGCAGAAAAAGTGTTTGACAAAAATCCAACATCCATTCATGATAAAAACCTGAAAATAGGTGTAGGAGGACCTTACCTCAGTCCGACAGAAAGCCATTTATTACAAAACTACAGCCAACATCATATTAAATGGGAAAATCCTGAAAGCCTTCTCTTTAAAATGGGAATAAGACAAGGATGCTCATTTTCATCACTCCTGTTCAATATAGTTCTAGAAATATTAGCCAGAGCGATCAGGTAAGAGAAAGAATAAAATGGATATAGTTAGGTAAGGATGAGGTCACAGTGTGATTTTGTTCAGATGACAAGACTCCTTATCTACAAGACCCAAAACCTCCTGGAATTAATAATTAAACTCAGCAGCATAGCATGATACAAAATAAACACAAGCAATCAATAACATTCCTATACACAAATGATGAACCCACTGAGAAAAGAAATTAGAATAATACCATTCACAATAGCATCAAAAATGCATGGGAAATAACCTCACCAAGAGAAATAAAAGACTTGTACGGTGAAAATCGTTTCACTCTGAAGAAGGAAATTGAGGAGGACATCAGAAAGTAGAAAAGATATCCTCTATTCCTGGATTGACAGGGACAGTGTAAACAAAATGTCAAAATTTCTAAAACTGACATGCAGCTTTAATGCAATCCCAATCAAAACACCATGGAGTTTCTCACAGATCTAAAGGAAGCAATTCTATATTTCACATGGAACCAGAAGAGACAGAACAGCAAAGCAATCCTTGGTTAAAAAAA
This sequence comes from Dinomys branickii, assembly GCA_004027595.1. Lineage (NCBI taxonomy): Eukaryota > Metazoa > Chordata > Mammalia > Rodentia > Dinomyidae > Dinomys > Dinomys branickii. The sequence goes on along the minus strand of PVLD010022347.1, from coordinate 10,466 downwards.
GAAACAAAAAGAAAAGAAATAGCAGGTAGGATCACAATCCCAATCTTCAAGGTATTACATGAAGCTACAGTGGTTAAATCAGCATGATACTGACACAAAAACAGTATGGAATGGAATACAAGAGGCAAAAAATATGCCCAGGCCCACATAGCTATCTGATCTTGGACAAAGGGGCCAAAAACATGCACTGTAGTGAATATAATATCTTTAATAAAATTTTCTGGAAAAATTGGACATTCACATGGAGAAGACTGAGTCTCGACCTACATATATTATCATCTCTTAAAGTATAATCAAAATGGATCAAACATCTAAATGCAAAAACAGAACTCTTAATCTGCTAGAAGATAAAATAGCTACAACTCTTCCAGACAGGTGTAGGCAAGGACTTTTTGACCAGACCCCCAACAGCACAAGAAATAATATTGAAAGTGAACAAATAAGGTCATATCAAATTAGAAGTGTTCTGAACAGCAAAGGAAACAATCAACAGAGTGAAGAAACAATCTACAGAATGGGAAAAATTTGCCAGATACTCTTAAGACAAAAAACTAATGATACAATATTTAATAACTAAAATTTAGATCCTGCAAATAAAAGATCTAATCAAATAATGGATAACCTAAATGGACAGACACTCCTCAGAATTAGAAGTACAAATGGACAATGGACATGTAAAAATGTTCAACATCACTGACTAATAGGAAAAAGAAAATTAAAACTACACTGAGATACCAAACTCCCCTAGGGAGAATATCACAAAAAATCAAAAGTAACAAATTCTAGCAGAGGGGTGGGGGGAAAGTAACTATTTTACATTGTCGGTAGGGATGTAAACTGGTACAGCCACTATGGAAATCAGTGTGGAGATTCCTCAAAAAATTAAAACTTGAAATTCTATTTAATCCAAATATATCCTTTCTCAGTATTCTCCAGAAAGATTTCAAATAACCATATCATATAGGGACACATGCATACCCATGTTTATAGTAGGACAATTTATAATATCTGGGTTTCAGAAATAGCATATGTGTCTATCAACACATGAATGAATGGGGAAAATGTGGTATTTATACATGCTGGAATTCTATTCTGCCATGAAGAATCTAAGGTCAAGATATTCATAGGTAACAGATTCAACTTGAGAATGTTAAGTAATGTTAAGATAACTTGAGTAATGTTAAGGGAAAATAAATAGCCAGATACACAAACTTTAATATCACATTGTTTCTGTCATGTGAGAAATTCAACATGCAGTTGAAGTTTGGATCGCAAGTAACTTCGTCTGTGACTATACTGCATGACAAGCAAAATTTTTCTAAGACATTTTATCTCGATGAGTAAGTGATTTCTTGTGATACAAGTCGTATGTCCTGCTGATTGTCACATGATTACAACTAGTTCTTTCTCGCTCTCTTTGCTGCTCTGATATACATGTGCTTTAGATTTTGAATTATTCTCACAAACCAATATATATATGAAAATATGAGCAAAATAGAAGACAAATAGGAAGTAGGGAGGAGTGTAAAAAATTCCCCAAATTATCTATTGAGTTGTTTTAAAATATCTTAATATATACTAATTTGTTTCATTTATACAATTAGTTTTTCTTAGTTCATTAAAAAGAAAGTTTTGTGCTGGTATCTATTTCTTCTTTGCAAGAATCTTTTCTTGACCAAATCTTGTACTCTGAGTAACTAGTGTAAAGATAATGATACACACTGCAATAACTATTGCTTTTCTTGTATTATTTTAGTGTGAAATTTTGTTTATGTTTCATAAAATAAAAAGATTATATCAAACAAAAAGTCTATCAAACAAAGAAAGCAACACATACAGGAGTATTATTCAACTTTAAAAGGGGATGAATTTCTGGTATGAGATAAAATGTAGAAGAGCCCTGAAAACATTTTGCTAAGTGAAATAAGTTAGAAACAAAAGAATGAATACAGTATGTTCCCAGCTATGTAAGGAACTTAGGATAGTTGAATTCATAGCAACAGAACATGGAACGGTGGCTACCATGGTGAGAGGGTGGAAAAATGAGGAGATGCTGTGTAATACTTAAATTTTCAGTTTGAGGTGGGACAAATTTTGATCTTTGGCAATGGTGGTGGTAGAACATATATCAATGTACTTAACACCACCTAAAATACTTAATGCAACCTAAGAATAACTAAAATTATAAAATTTATATTATATATATTTTATTAGAACACAGAAAATCTTAAAAAATCTCTTGGATGGCTTATTAGTGGCTTCCTGATAGTACATTCTCTGTTCCCTGTTCCTACCTGAATTTTGTGAACCACTTGTCTGTGTTGACCCCTCCTTGGAATTTTACCTTTTCCTGTATATATCTGCTCTCCAGTTTCAAAATCCTTTTCTACTTCCAGCCATTGCAGACAGGCAGCTCCCAGGTGGCGGCCTCTGCAATCTCCTCCTCTCATTGCTTCAGGCTGGAAGTCCCAGAGTCAGCGCCTCTCAGCTCGCCCTCCTCCTTCTTTGCTCCCAAGTCTGCTCTCCTTCTTTCTCTGCATCTCCTGGCTCCACCTGCATTAATTCAGCCCTTCCCTCCATGTATTTTGATGGATATTAACTTTGATGATTGAGAACTTATATGATTTCAACCAGTCATGAGTGAAAAATATATTCCATAACTTATCAGAAAGATTATCCTAACTACCGCCTATTCTGTCATGTGGCTCTGTAAACATTTCAGTAGAACAAATATTTTCCTTTGGAATCCATTCACTTAAGCTGTAGAGATTCAGTGGTACCACAGACTTTGTTTGTTCCACACAGTTCTGGAGAAGATGGTCACATCTGTGTTCATGTAGGAAAGATGGTTGTGATCGTATCCATCACCTGAGTCAAGATTTGCAAGCAAAAACAAAATTTTGCCGAATGCCTCTGTTTGTGAACCAAACTGTTTGCAAACAAAAGCATCTATAAATCAAGGTGGCACTGTATATTTTTCTACACGCACCAAGTTTGGTTTGCAGTAGAAATAACGGTCTGATTGCTGCTTAGCATTTTGATGACTGTTTCTCATGGAATTCAGTAAGGTCACATACAACATTTGCCAGTTCTATATGTAAGGTAATTTGGTGATTCTTTATCAAATTAGCTTCTTAGTTATTCTTTCTGCCTAGTGGTAAGCTAAGTGGGGAATCTCTAGCATGCTGCCTGACGCAGGGACTTAATGACAACATAGGTCCCCCAAATTCCCTTAAGGTTCTGGTTAGAGGTGACTCACTGGGTCTCCTCCCCTGAGCCAGACTTCCGAGTCCATCTGCTCCTCATAACTTTCCCGGGTCACCGTGAGCGCAATCAGCCTCTGATTTCCTGGAAGTGATGCAGCCTTTAATATGCTTCTTCTCAGGACTTCCAGGCAAACTTGTAATCACGTCTTTCCTCATCTTCCAATTGTCCAGATCTGATGAAATTGGATCCCTTATTTACCAGTAATTACCTATGACTGTGTGCGAAGATTCCTGACCTTGTCCCAGTAACATCTAAATGCAAAGACCAACAGTCAAAATGTGTAAATTAATTACACTTCATGGAAAAGAATTGTTCCTTAGGGCCAGTGCATTAAATGATTGTTTCATCAATACTTGTTTTGGTCTACAGCATTTTTTAAGGCATGCTTACCCTTATTTCTCTGAAAGTTATTTTGAGAAAATTATGAAAATGCCAGATATAGTAATTTTAAAATAACACAAGTGTAGATATGAAAGTATGAGGTGGATTTCTTTCCATAAATCCATGGTGGAAATACAATTTTCTAGTGTAAAATTCATCTTCTCCCAGTTTCTGACTCTGGACAAGATTATAGTATTCTGCAGACCAAAACAAAAGAATATGTGCAAGCTTACTGAACTCTAGATTGTTTTTTAAAACCACACATTTGAGTGTAACCAAAATATTTTTATTCTTGCTATTTCTCTGTGGCATTAAAAAAAAATCAGGTAGAGCAGCATATGTTATGCACCTGATTGTCTGAGCTTTAACCAGGATATTTTTCTGATAGATTTTTGAGGATAAATTTATAAAATTCCAAGAATTAACTTTGAAATTTCTTTTAGATTTGGTGTGCATAATTCAATAAATATATACAAATTATCTTATGAAATTAAAAATCATAAACACTTACAGTTATAGTGAATAATTCTTATTGTAGTGTACTGCACTGTGGGGGACCTTGTCAGTCTCTTGGTGTACCCTGGGGAGGAATGGCTGTGGGTATGAGGAAAACAAAAACTGGAGAGAAGAGCTGGGGACAAGCGTAGTTGCCTCTTACCTAATGGGAAGAGGACTGAACTACAATAGCAGGGGCATGTATTTATACCCTTGCAAAGTTAGTATCACAAGAGGCAACGATGCCTACTGATTAATGACTGAAATTGTCGAGGCAAGTTGTTCTTCTCAAGATAGCTTGACTGCTTGAGGTGTTCTGGCTGTGTCCTGCCCCACACATAAGGCCAATTCCCAGCTTCAGCCACTCCCAACACTGCACAATATATTTAATGTGTAAATCTCCTTTTAAGGTCAATCTAAGATTCAATGTTAGATACAGGATTACTGATCTTTAGAAGCTCTTTAGACCATTCACCTGAATGAAAGATGAAAGACAAATATTTTATTCATCTAATTGAGAGAAGTTCCAATAAATTTTAGCTTTTATATTTATAATTTTAACTAAAATTTAAATATATTTACTTTGGTTTTTCAGTTGTATGTTACTAGCAAGTACGGTCATAACTCAATTGAAAAGAAACTTTGTGAACCTTTGGAATAACAGAGTCATGGGGCATAACTTTTTGGATCCTAGATTTATGAACATAGTCTCATTGAAGAGAAGTATGACAAGGTGTGGATAAAAGATGTCTTAATATAAAAGTATATTAAGTTAGTAGAAAGTATTTTAGAAAAAGTGAGATGGAAAAATAATTTTAACATAAAAGTGATATAAAATATCTGTGTGGTAAAGAGGTTTTTCATTTGTTTTTAACGTGGTGGACACTTCATGGCTATATTTCTTTGAATGCACATAACTGTTTTGCTTGAAAATAGAAGCATTCATAGTTTGACAGAAATATGCAACTATTTACCTGTAGGCTAGGAACAAAACTTCAGGTGCCAGCTTAGAAATGTGCAAGGAGCATCTGATTTTTAAAATGTTACAGGTATTCTTGAGCAAATATTTTAGAGATCACCGGTCCAAGGGGCCAGACTCCCGCCTGGGTAGTGCTGTGAGCTTTCAGTTGCAGCACATTGCTGACTGCAGGGCTGCTGACACTGTGTGGCTGCAGCTGACTTAGAAACCCAGCAGTATGACACTGCCCGGGAACAAAATATGTTTCTGGGTTTTGCACTTTAGGGCAAGAGCAAGGCTGGGGACTTCTCTCCACACCCAGGTCAGGAGCCCTTGAGAGAGGATTCTGGGAGAAAGACATGTTACTGAGAGGAAGGAGCAGAGCCATTTCACTTGATGGTGCAGAAATACCTGGCTTCCTTCACACCTGTGAGAGTCAGATTTTCAACAGTTTTAAAAGTATTTTCAAATCTTTTTTATTATCTTTGCTCAATGCCCATTTGGATCTGCTTCAAAGGTACTATATATACAGTTTTTTCCCACTTAAATTCTCTATTCATTTAATAAGTTTATTACTTTTATGTGACTCTTACTTTTTTATAGAAAAAGAAAAGGAAGAATTCTTTGGAACTTCTTTAAATTATTATCATTTTCTAAACCATAGGCTTGCAATTTGTAATAGGAAAATCTTGGAAACAGCCCAAATATCCATCAACTGATGAATGCATAAAGAAGATGTGGGGCATTTTTATACAATGGAGTACTATTCTGCCATAAAGAAGGACAAACTTGAGACATTTCTAGGTAAATGGATGCACCTTGAGATCATACTCCTAAGTGAAATAAATTGGACAAATCTTTTTAAATATTGCATTGTTTCTCTGGTGTGAGAAATTGAAAGACTAAACAAGGATGGAAATTTATAATCAATATTGTTAAATAGGAAGCAAATGGTCAAATGAGAAAGAGAACAGGTAAGGAGGAAAGGATGGAAGTAAAAAGAAAAAAAGGAGAATAAAAGGAAAAACATGAACAAAGGTTTTGTAAACAAGAAGGGGTAGAAGGATTGAAGGGAGGGGAGGGGATTGGGGAAAAAAGAAGAATCAAGATGTATCATGCACAGGCACACACTCTCTGGGGTGAATGCATTCATTATGTATGTCTAAAATGCACTAATAAATTAATAGAAAAACCCTATAGACTTAATGTTTCATCATCCTTTTTCCTCTATGTTCTGTTGTTCCTACATTCTAATTTCCCAAGAAACACACCTCAGTAGTTACCAACTTTTCAAAATATATGCCTTCATCTCTAATGGAGTCATTGCCTGGACCAAATCAAAAGATTTTCTGATCCCTACACCAAGCAACTGACCAACTAACCAGTTAACCAACAACCAACTAACCAGCCAGTATCTGATAACCACTCCCTCCCAAGGTATACTTCTCTTGTCACTCAAGTTTTGAGGTAGTCTAGACTCAGCAACTCTACTCTTCATTCCTGTAATTTGGCTTTACCTCAAACTCCCCCCCCCCCCCCCCCCGTGTTGAGGATTGAATCCAGGGTCTTTGTACTGAGCTAGATTCCTGATCTGATAACACTTGTAGGATCCAAACAGTTCCAACTTACCCACATGAAGTGTAGTTTATATGAGAGTTGTTTGTTTCCCCATTAGTAAAGTGAACCCTACCATTAGATAGATCTTAAAGGTCCTGCTATGGTTGGATACCAGTTATGTTGGTCCACAAGGTTTATGATTAGAAGGCTTATATCCTGATGAGCTTTTGAAAGTGTCTGGATAATGAAGGCTTTTTATTAATCAGAAGGTTAATCCATTGATGAAATCATAATTTAGCAGCCTTATTCAGAGGTGATGGATACAGAATATGGGGCCTAGTTGAAGGGCACAAACCACAGAAATGTGAACTCGGGAAATATGCTGGTTCCTAACCCTTCCTCTCTGCATCCCAGCATCCATGCAGTGAGCACTCTTTCTCTGCTACAATGTTCTGCCATGCCATGGATGTAAAAATGACAGAACTGGCTAAGCATGGCCTGAAACGTTTGACTTCATGAACCCAAATAAATCTTTCCTCTTCTAAGTTGTTTATCCAGGTATTTTGCCACAACCATGGAAAGTTGGCTAGCACAGGTCCCTAATATAAGATTGGTTCTAGTTTACATTAAAGGATGTGATGTCAAAAGGGACTGGGCAGGGACTGGAATCCACAAGGAAATTGTGACCCTGGGCCATGCTCAAAACACAAGTCTGTCCTGTTCCCACACAGCTGGCTTTCTGGGAATCCCCGCCGGCTCCCCTTTGCACTGCCCACGCTTGCTCAGGCCGTCCCACAACCTGGGTGCTCTTCCACCCTCTCCCCAAACCTGTCTCAACATCCCACCTCAGCACCCACCTGCTGGGTCAGACACAGGCTGGGCAAAACTTTCAGTATGCTGCATTGTCATTGACTTCAGTAGTTCAGCTTTATCTTTTAGGCTAAATTCTATGTTCCTTAGACAAACACTGTATTCCATTTCTAACAGCCATTAGAGATACATTTATGTTTTTTTTTTTTTTTTTTGCGGTACTGGGGATCGAACTCAGGACCCTGCGCTTTCTAGGCAAGCGCTTATTCCACTGAGATATATCCCCAGCCCTACATTTATGTTAAAGTTTAGATATTTTAAATGCATTAAAATATGAAGCCTTCTTATACCCGTTGTATCCTCTTCTGTCTTCTAACACACTTAGATTTTGATCTGTGACCCTTCCCTTGCATGTTAGAGTGATAGATGCCTAGTACCCAGCTAAAGAGTGAGCACAGGCAATCTAAGACTCATTAAGTGGAAATAAGAAAGAGAGCTGGGAGAATTAAATATTCTCTCCAAGGAGATTAAATTAGTTTTAACTCTGGATAAAGTCCAAGCTTTCGACTCTGGATATTATTTGCCAGGTAAGAATTTTGTTAACTACATGACTAAGTTTGGGAGAAATACCAATATACCTCTAAATCAATATTTCTGCTAGGAATCATTTTCAAAAATATACTTCAGCTTGCACTTCTTTTGCTTCTAAAATTACTTAAAATTGAGTTATTTTAGTAGTATTATTGTGCTTATGACTGTCATTCAATATTAACTAAAATTTGTCATCGATTTCTATTTACAGCAGCCCAAGCTGTTTGTAAAGGTTGTAGGGGTTGATTCCGATTCATTTTTTACCCCATTTTACTAGGATGAGGACCCTGTGACTCAGAGCAGTCATGTCTTGCTGACGATCTCCATAGAAGTTGGCTTTTCTCAGTTTATGTAAAATTCAAGGGTTGAACTATGGCGTTCTCAGATATCTGCAGCTGTCCTTCAGTCAAAGTGCTCAGATACTCACGAGATCAGTTTTAGTGTTTTCTGTTGACTTCACTGTGATTTCATTGAAGTGAAGGACCTGAAGGAGACAGGAAATGGGACAAGAAAATTCACCTTAAAAGATCTATCTAAGTCAGAGGAAAGAAAACCAGAGAAGTGTTGTTCTGGAGTATGAATGTAATCTCACCACTGTGGGAAGACTGAGGCAGAAGGGTCACAAGCAGAAGCCCAACTTGCACACTTTAGCAAGTTAGGGAGATTCTAACTTGAAAAGAAAGGAAAAGAAAAAAAGAAAAGAAAAAAGAAAAGAAGAGCAAAGAAAAGGATAGGGCAAGAATTTGGTTTGGTCCAATCTCCAAGGGAGTTGCTGTGTGTGTGTGTGTGTGTGTGTGTGTGTGTGTGTGTGTGTGTGTGTGGATTTGTTCAGAATAAAACCCTAAAAACGAATGAAAACAAACAAACCGAAATAATAATGAGAAAACAAGTCCCCAAGATATCAAGTTTCAGGTTGATCATTGAAAGACCTCAGCTATGCAGGTACATCACCGGACACTTGAAAGGATGTTCATCCACTCATTGTTGAGCAAACCTCTGCTGGTGTATCCCTGGCATTTAAGTCCAAGCACTCAGGAAGAACATGACAAACACGAGGGGATGTTTTGCCTGTCCCATAGCTCTTTGATCACACAGTCAGAGGAAAGCTTGCTCAATGTCCTGTTCACCCATCAGGCCACCGGACCCACACACCTATGCTTACGTTAGCCAACAGAAAAGTTGTAACACGTCTAAATATAATGGCCTCTTCCTTCTCACTTAGCTTTTCAATTTCTTGTGCAGTGCTTTGTTTTACCCACTGCTAATGTTAAGTAGACCATTGGTAATGTGGCTGAGATGCTGGCAGGGTAATAGAAGACATCCTCTGATTTTCTTAACTTTTGAAACAGATCAAGGATGAACTTGTTTGCTCACTAAGTGAACTCATAGTGACTTTAAAGTGACCTAGAAAAACATCTCATTCATGTGAATATGACTTTATTGATGAAACATCACTCTGCAACAATATTTCCTGAAGAAAATGATGTATCTGTTTTTCTGGATTCTGGCAATTAAAGTTTTTATTAATTTTACTTTTAATCTTCTCATAATGTCATGTATTAACCTAATTAGAAAATTCATGAAAGCATCTTTTAAAAGTAATTTTGTGAAGGATTAATAGAACATTTTTATCTCTCCTTCATCATCGTCTTGCTAGGATTAGATACCAAGACTGGACCAAATGCCAAGAGCAAGACATCCAAGGGCGACCCCAGACAGCTTTCCACAGGCACAGCCCTCTCGGCCTTGTCTGTCAAGGGTCAGTGGTTGTCAGGCGCTCTGTATAGATGCTTGTGGGGGTATATTTGCTCACTTTAAATAAACTCATAAAAGATTGACTAGTTGTAATGACAAAATAAGTTTTAAAACAATGCACAGAATTAATCTAACATATAAATGCATCATAGAATACAGAAAAGATATTCTCCACCTACCCCCACCACTTTCTCCCATGACCCCAGCCAAGACAGACATCATACTCTATGTTTTCAAACAAATCAAAACTTGTCCCCTTATTAATCTCTTATACCTCCATCCCTCTTGGCATTCTTTTATTTCTAAGAAACATCCACATATACTCTTTCTTCTCCTAGCACTGGCCTTTCCCTGCTTTGATTTTATCCGAAATACAGATTTTCTCTGCCCATCTACCCACTTCCCTGTCCATGTCCTGTGAGTGCAGGAAGCGTGCTTTTCCCCTTCCCATTGCTTTTTTTTTTATTTTTTTTTTATTTTAGAAACATAAAAGTACAAAAACATATTGACAAACAGACACCCATTATCATAGAAAATAGTACAATCACAACTAATCTATAGACAAGGTGATATGGTCTCAACAGTAGTTGTTGCTTTATCCATTGATATCTTCGAATTGTAGATGTATGGACCCATATACAGACATGCAAAT
>PVLD010022346.1:15627-29615 GCA_004027595.1 Dinomys branickii | reverse complement strand
ACTGGAAGACAAAGTAGGTAAAAATCTGGAAGACATAGGAGTAGGCAGAGAGTTCATGAACAAGAACGAAGCTGCAAGGGAAACACTTCAAAGAATCAATAATTGGGACCTCATCCTACTGAAAAGTTTTTGTACATCTAAAGAAATCACCAGCAAAGTAAAAAGAAAGCCCACAAATTGGGAAAAAATCCTAGCTGGAGAGTCCATGTTATGCCTGAGTGTCTTCCTTCTGGGTCTTTTCCATGCAGTTACCGAGAGCTCGTTTTTAAGATAACATCTGAAGCCTCTGTGTTGCTCTGGAGGCTTTGCTCCTGCAAAGCACCAGTCACCCCTTAACCTTACCTGAGTATGTCTTCTAGCACCTTCTCTTTGGTAGTTTTGCATTTTTTCAGCTTCAGTAATTGAAATTTTCTCCTTTTTGACATCTATATATTTATTCTTTCCTTTTTTCTCTTTCTTTATTTCTCTTTCTTTTTTTCTTGACTCTTAGGACTGGGACACTCCATCAATCAATATCTACTCATTTTGGTAGATTCAATCCATTTCTAAATGAGTTGGAATGAAATGAGGGACTGACTGGGACCATAGCCCTTTCCAGAGAGCCCTGCATATACACATGCTCAAGATGTTGCTTTTTAACAATTCCATTTTTACTACTCAATGAGATTTTGAGAGCTTGAGGAGCATTTATCTCTCCACTATTAATTTAACCTCAACAATTTAACAAAAGGTGTTCCACTTACCATAGACACTAAACAGTAGGCTTAATAGTCAGTACAATTCTTAGGTCAAGTTTCCTGAAAAAGATGTCGAGGGGCTGTTTCTACTAGGAAGGAGGCTGATTGGAGAGTGTTCCACCCATAGCACTTGAAAGGGCTTAAAGGAGAGCGCACAGGACACAAGGACATATTGAACTGAGATGCAAAAGGCCCAAAATGGTCCCACAAAGAGCTCTACAAGATGTGGGCTGGCCCTTCAGAGTTACCCTAAAGTGGAGCAAAACAGGCAGGTCTTTCTTTGTCCAGGTATTGGATGATCTCCCCCGCAAGGAAGACATGATCTAGGGTGAGACAGCTCCTTTTTCAAGGTCAGTTTTGGGGAGGGGGAGCTGTTCCCACACTCTCAGCAGATGATAGATGAATGTGTAAATCCTGAAAGGGGATCTGACAGTCCTCCCTGAGACTGGGGTCATGTGCCAAACTTACTAGCTTCATTCCTGGCACATGGTAGATGCCCCTTGAAAGTTTATTTGAAAAATTCTATTCTAACTCATTTTGATTGTTTTGCTTTGTTTCAGGGTCATCTCAAATCACAGAATCTTAGATTGCAAAGACACCTTGGAGACACTATACTCCAACTCAGGGTAAGAATGTTTTCATCAACTTGCACTGGGCCCTGCAAGGTTAGACATGAAAAATAAACATTTTTGGTATATACATGAATATCAAGTCCCTGATTAGTGCCTGAAATTCTCAAAGGAGAGAGAAAAACTCTACCTACATCTAAATCTAATATTTAACATTTGAATAAAGTTATGAAACTCTGTTTTAACTACAGTGTATATGTATGAAATATATAGTATCACAAATCTCTGCTCATGATTGTGACATTAAATTATTTCCTTTTCAGGTGACTTTTTCTTTCCACTTATTTGACACTGTTTAGAGATATCCTTAAAATTTCTTTTTAAAGATCTATACAGCCAAGCTACATAAATTACAAATGTGACTGGCATTGTATACATTACCATATTTACACCTATCAGAATTTTTAAAACTATAATCAGGATTTTATTTACATAAGACATGTCAGCTTATTTCTTGGGGGTAAAGTAACATTCAATATAGTAAATAAAAATAGCTAACAATATCAAAAGAAATAGGACGATTCTAGCCAGGTATAGAACTTTGGTCAACATTTTAATTCTGGTTTGAGAATATTTTATACTAATTATTTTTAAAATAGCTAGCTTCCTGAGTTCATTCGGCTGGTAAAACACATGGATGTTTTCAAGTTAAGAACCTGTTTGATTCAATGAAAACAAAATAACTTGTGTTGAAATTTATTTAGTAGGTCTGAAAATAAAGAAATATAAAATGTAACCTTTCAGCATACAAGTACCACAATCTTTTTATATTCTCAGAACTACCCTGCATCTACAAGAGATTATAAAAATGCTGTCTGCAGAAATGTCTAGAAATCTAGACCTGTGCACAGGGATTAAAAACACATTGCAAGTCTGAATAAAAGCACTGTTTTCACAGTGTTAACGCTATGACATGCTCAAAAGAGATAAACAGAGGTTTGCTTAGCCTTGATGGCATTATTGCTTCTTCCAGCAACACCGCCTTTCTCCACTTATTTCTCGAACTTCTTCTGGAAATTGTCTTTAGCAGTTGTTTCACATTCCTTTAAAATGTTCATCATGTGATGCTTGGTTTTATTTATTTACTTATTTATTGGTGGTACAGCGGTTTGAACTTGGCCTTGTGCATTCTAGGCAAGCGCTCTACCAGGGAGCTGCATTTGCAGTCCGTGCTGGGTTTTATTTTTGAAGGAGCCAAAGTACTAAATAGGATCAATGTTAGAAACAGTGCTCATGCCCCAAAGTCAGTTGTTACTAATAAATAATTACTTGCTTTCCAGAATGGCTTACAGACTTGCTCATTCATTTATTTCCTACATGTACTTCCTGGTCATTCACTTCCTATAATATATTACTAAAGTCTGCCTCACATCATGTGGTGTGCTAGGTGGAGTGTTACATGAAGAAATAACTGCATGTGATATTCAAAACATTTAATAATCAACATGATCAAGCTATAGGCCATTCACAATGTTTTTATACCACCAGAATATGTCAGTCCATGGGTTACTCCATCCCTGCTAGTTGTATCTAAACTAGGAGTAGTTTCTTAAATTGTTTGATTAATCAACACCTTTGGAGCAATAACCCCAGGTTCCCTCTCTTGCCATATGTACTGGACTCCTAGGGCTGGTCCAACAAAGTACAAGAAAATGGGCAGCTTACAAATACATAGTGCATTTTCTTAACACTTTAGAGACCAGAACTCTGAAAGCAAGGTGTCAACTGGACCCATTCCCTCTAGAGAACCTGGGAAGGAATCTCTCTTACTTCTTCCAACTCCTCATGGCTATAAACATTCCTTGGCTTGTGGCTACATCACTCCTATGCCTTCCTCTCTCTTCATAGTTTTTGTGTCATCTCTTTTTCTGTCTCTTCTGATGATATTTGTCATTGGATTTTGGTCTAAGATGATCTCATGAACATCTATAAAGACTTTTTGTACAAATAAGATTATATTCACAGATACTAGGGGTTAGAATGAGGAAGTATCTTTTGGGAGAACAGCTTTTAACTCACAATAGTGAAACAGTTGTTGGGGATGAGATTGTTTAAAAATGAGTCCTCAACAGGTAAGGATTAGGTCTCTCATTACACAAAGGGAGGAATACTAGGAACAGAACACGTGTGGGAAATAAAGTGTAGGCTAGGCCAGGGGTATTAAGTGGGTCAGTAGGTTAGTTAAAATTGTGTAAAACTGATGTCAATTAAATATCTAACCAGTACTTCCAGACTTTTTGTGCTGACTTACGTTAGAAAGGAACCCATTACAGATACAACACACTCCCTCCCTGGGTCACCCCAGATGCTCTACACATTGTCATTTTTGTTTCTGTTATGCATAAGTCTTTCTTTCCTGAGAATTGTGACCCATGTACATGTCCGGGCGCTGCCACCACTCAGCTGTCCACGCAATCTCAGGCAGATAAGATGCGAAAGAGCACTTGAAGGGAGTTGTTGGACAAAGCTGTCCTTTTTTTTTTTTTTTTTTTCCGGGACCGGGGATCGAACTCAGGGCCTTAGTGCTTAGCGGCAAGCACTTAGCCCACTGAGCTGTACCTCCAGCCCGACAAAGCTGTCCTTTACCAAGCGAAGGAAGGTATGGAACTTCCTAAGCTAAAGAAACTACTTGGGCATGTATTTCACTGTACAAACTGAGATATAAACTTGTCTAGAATGATTTTAAAAAATTCAAATCCTTTATATATTTGCCTCAATTCTCCTTTTCTTTTCTGGGTCCAGAAAAACTATGTGAATCGGGGGGAAAAAAAAGAGGCTAATGAACCACTCCCATAAAAGACAAAAGGAGGATGGAAGAATGTGCAGATAATGCAAAATAGGGTCACTAAAATGTCACAGTAATTAGAATGGGAACAAATACACATTCCAAAGGTCTCCAAAGGATTAATTTTTGACACAATTAATTGTATTTGCTTTGGAAATCTGAAGTGGATTTGGTCCTCATCTGGATGCAATTGAGTCTTCCCAATTTTAGGGTAGATAGTTATTTTTTTGCTGCTTTTAATATGCTCCTAGTGCCAAAAGTCCTCTGGGTAAATATATCAGGTTTATAAAAATGCCCAACAAAATCAAATTAACCAAGCACCGCTGAATGAGTGACTCGCAAAATGTGACAGTTTCACTAAATAAATAATTTTCAGTTTCTACTACATTAAACTAATAAAAAATAACAAAGAAAAAGTTTTCACAGAGCCAGATACTTTACTGTGTTTATTATGACCATGTGTATAATACAGTATCAGGATTTCATGGGTAAGCAGATGGGGTAGATGAACAATGGCCCACATTATTTGAAGGATGCCCCAAATGCTTCTTATTACACATTCCAAAATTTTTATATATTATTCAGAAGAATTCTCTGAAGGTTTAAATGTTATAGCATTTTGGTTAAAAAAAAATCATTACATGCCCCAGGTTAAACTATGAAAAAGTTTAGTAAGCCAAAAGTACATCTCAAGTCTGGCATTTACCAGCCTTTAAATGCAAATCCTTTTGAAAATATTCAAACTTAGCACTTAAATTACTCCCAGCTTTTTGGGAAGAAGTAACAGCTAGGGATGACCAGTAGATTCAGAAATAAACACCTTTACAAATTATTTATTTTTGATATTTGTTAAGTTGTTTATAGCTATGCATGTTTGTGGAATATAGTGTAATGTTTCAATACTTAAATGCAAATAGTGGTATCTCAGCTCATGAATGCTTTTTTTGAGTGCAAACTTTTTTTTTCATAAATAAAAGCATTTGGCAATTTTTTTTTTTGTTTGTGAAGTGTACAAATGCAGCCATCTTTCCCAACACCACAGAATAAATTAAGTTTGTGAACTGAGGTACCACTGCATTTTATAATAATCAAATCTGCCCATCACCTCAACCATTTATCACTTCTTTTGGAAACATTTTAAATATTCATTTAGGGAAGTGAAACTGTGATTTTCAGGGCTGTTTAAATGTGAATAATTTGACTCAATTTCTTGAAATTCTGTCCCTATATTCATGTCAACTGGTGTGTTGCATAAAACTGAGTGTAGTCTCAAGGGGTCATGGAAGTGTGAAAAGATACAGGTAGGAAAGGGACAAACAAAATGCAGGTGTCATGTTGGAGATAACTAAGAAAAGACATCTTGCATTATAAGACAATTGAGTTTAGGTACACTAGAGAGATGTCTTACCAAAACGCAAGAGGTAACTTTGAAATGGTTCTGCTGATAGCTTCATATGGAAATTACACTGTCTTTTTGAAACCAAAGTTTTCAAACTTTCAGAGGATAATTTACCAAGAACTCGAATGGTCACATTAGATTCTTTAACATCATATTTTTCCAGTTAGTTTCTTGAAAATATTGTAAACAATATTTCTAAATAACAGAAAATTCAGAGATGACTATGAAAATGTATTGTAATGGTTGACACATTGTGTCAACTTGAGAAGTTTAGAAGCTTAACCAAATAACTCAGCAGTTCTACATTCTAGGGTGTACAGGACATGGCCTAGGGTGGCTATTTTATGCTCTAGGATGTTGTAATGGTTGATTCATTATGTCAACTTGAGAAATTTACAAGTTCAACTAAGTGACTCAGCAGGGGACCAGGGTCTTCACTTTGTGAACACCCTGAGCCTGTGCAAGAGGAGGCCAGAGAGATGGTGTGAGTGCTACATCCACCCTAGGGAGAGTAGCCTGCCTATAATATAAGGGAGGAAAAGAGGCTTGCTCTCCCTGGGCCTTTCTGCCATTGTTGCTTTTGCTGTCTCCTGCCTCCATTAACTGTTTCTCTTCTGCCATGTCACCCTGCTTTGGAGCCAGCTGATTATGGACTGAAACCTCTACAAACTGTGAGCTAAATATACCTTTTCCACTTTAACTTTGAGTATTGGGTATTTTGTCCCAGCAATAAAAGTAACTAAGACATGCATTTGCAGACTGTTTTCACATGTAGGTGGAAGTGGATTACTTTAACTATATAATAGACATAACTCATGCTTTTTTCCCCATCAGTTTATGTTTTAAATTGCTTGTTGACAACATGTGTATTTCATTTTTAATATTAATTGATAGATTCCTTTACTAACTTTAATTATTAGTGAAACATTATTTGACTGAATAATTGTGTTTTCTTCAGAAAATCTGATCACCTAAGTAATGTACTGCCTCATAATTACATTTGCCTTCTCTTTTTGCTCCCAGTGCTCTCCCTTTTCCTTTAACTCACATGTAGGATTGCAAAATTTGAGAGTATCAGGGTACAAATGTTGTTCTAGGCTCATTCTCTAAAGAATGCAGGCTAAAACAATTGCCCAAATTCCTTTTTCTGTTTAATGACTCCCCAGAACCTTTCCATTTTTAATCCATGTCCCATGGCCAAATTTCTCCACTGGAGTAGAACTTGGGGCCCAACTAGTCTGTCTCTACTGTCACTGTGTTCCCAGTACCCAAAGCTGCACCTCATTCATCTGTTCTTCTCTGCTCCAGTCTCATTCTATGAAGGCTTCTCTGTTCTTCTACGCAAATAATTTTTTAAAAAGAAAAAATAATAATTGCTTTTTTCTCATAAACAGCTGCAGGCAGAACTTGTTTTCTGCTGCTGTACAAATGGAACTAAGGGCTCACAAGTTAATCCTCAGAAGAAATGGAGATCTTGTAACAAAATGCTTCTTGGCAAGCCATTTCCTATTTTAAATTCTTTTCTCTCTTAACTTCTACCTTGTCATTGACTTTTGTCTTTGTTAACTTCTCTAAACATGTGATATTATTGTCTGCATTTATCCTATCTAGTTTCAAAAGTTACTGTGTCCACTCTGTCATATCCCCATCCCCATTCCTGGGGCTTTCACCTGTGCCTTCCCCACAAATCTCTCTGAAGTGTCCAACCCAACCAGAAGAACTTGAATGCATTTTAGTTTCAATGAAGTCAGTGTCAGCCCCAACTCTTGTGACAGGTCTCAGATATCTGAGTATTGTCCTTTCGCCAGTACATGACTCCTCTGGGAACTGGCCATAGACCTTTTCTTGTGGAAGATCAGGGAAAAGTCTACCTTATTACCTTAATCCACTTGTCAAGTATCATTCTCCATCATTTACTTCTCAGGCTGTGAATTAACTTAGATTTAGGGGCAAAGTAAGGGAGCTTGAATTTTCCTTGCAACTGCTGAGATCATCCTTTAGCTCACTGAGATGTGATGCTTTTAATTACATAAATCAAATGATCCTAGAGTCAGGTAAACATCTGTCTTCTTGGTCCTCACCAAACACCATCACTATCATCATATTTTACTATAGATCAACTACTCTGATTCTCCTATTCTTGCCTTGCTTTTTTTTTTTTTCTTTTTTTTTTACAGTGCTTTCACCTTATTTGTCTCAGGCTGTTAAGCATTGCCTTACAGCCTGATGAAGAGTTGGAATAAGCTCTGAGGAAAGTGAAGGAGTCATTTTGAAACACACCTGCTTCACATAGGCCTTTATACAATCTGCAGCAGAGGTGAATTTTCCTCTTTCCGGTTGTTGAGGTAGAAAAACATTAAAAAGAATGTGATGGCATCACTATAGATGCTTCGTAATCATAGGAGAAAAAAGATATTGTTGATTCCATATGGACTAAGAGGCAGGGTAAGTTTCCAAAGCCCTTGGAGTACCAGATCTAAGCAAATCTGGAAAGGCACATAAACTAGATCAAGCAACTCTACGTGACATTTTTCTTTTGTAAGCCAGAATCTCAGTTACTTATTAATTTCTCCTTTGAGATGATATGTGCTCCATTAATATTTCTTCTTTGTAGTCTTGGGGCCAATGTCTCTTAATGAGTGAACCAAAGTCTAACTGCTCTATAATTTCTGATAACTTGTCCTTGAATGGCCAGTGAGAGATGGAACACCACTAACTGCCATACAGTAATACTGCAGTGTGAGAGAGATGCTGTAAACAAATGGAGTTATAAAATGTAAGGCCATGCTAAGGCATGGTAGGAAGTGCAATTCAGAGAAGGCAATGAATAGAGAGTGAGAAGTGGTTGGTATACAATAATCAGGGGAAATTTCCTTAAGAAAATGACACTCAGCAAAAGTAAAGAAAATTAAAATTACTTCTATGAAGAGCACTTGTTTAACATATCTTTGCAGGTTCAAAGGATCAATCAAGCATGTGAAGTAAATTGCTATAAAGATGCTCAGAATTGCTGCTCAGGACTTACAGTCTAGGATTTAGCAGAAGAGAAAGGAAGAAAAATTGTGTGTGTGTGTGTGTGTGTGTGTGTGTGTGTGTGGTTAAAAATGGTTCCAAGGTTTTCCATAACTTCAAAAATTTGATATATGTGTAAATATTTACCATTTCTTGTGATTTTGTTTTATAGTCATACAGAAGGATATGAGGGAGATGGTTTGGGCTGTGAAGCGGGTCTCAGAGACATTTTTTTAGGAATTCAGCAATGGTTGTTATATTGCATATTGTTGTCTTCAAATTAGTTGTTCAGATTGCCAGATATGAACATGCAAAATTGGTCAAAAAGTCTCAGAGATTTTAGTTATTCTTTGTTCTTGAACTTCATTCCGAGGCTGTTATAAAAGACTTTCTCCTTAGTTTCTGTAAACAATATTTCCTTGGAAATAACGTTTAATATACTATAACACCATTTCCACAACATGACCTTGTTTTGTGTTCCATTATACCCTTAGTATTTACAGTTCTGTACCTGGGTACCTGGCCTGTCTGAAACTTCCAAACAAAGTAGAAATTTATTTAATGAGAAGGACTGTACATAACAAAGATATAATGGATGGAAAAACCAGCTGTATTTTGGTTTATGAAATGTCTCAATTTATTTTTCAAATATTTTGGATTAGATAAAACCAACTTGGTTTTGCCAAGAACGTTTCCCCCTTAATTTTTGAAATCATGTGCAATTTTGCAAAAATTTACTCCATATGTTCCTGTTTCATTTACATTTATATTACCAAAACATTGTATTGTGAGATCTACTTGATGTCCAGTGAGCCATTAGAATGACTCCAGCACACTTTTCTTGAAGCTGAGATATAACTTACATGCCATAAAAGTCATTCTATTAAATGTGCAATTCAGTGATTTTTAGTATTTTCTCAAAGCCAAGAAACCATTACCAGATATAATTTCAGAACCCAATGCAGGTTTAAAACCTACTATGTTAATATGAGGATGTTGAATTTTTAACAATAAGAATATAGGAGCTTTGCCTTAAAACTGCTGGTTAGGAGCTACATGAGGGTTTGTGCTGTAGACAAGAATTTTGTTTCAGCCTTGATACCACACTCATAAATCAGAACAACTCTGTATCCAAGGAAGTGGCTGCCAGGATCACAGGTTATCGCATGGTTGAGTTTCTTTGCTGTGAGTAATGCACCACCATCACCCAAGTGGAACATTCGACTACTTTCTTCTGCTGACCCCCTTCTCTGCTGATGATACTTTTGACAGATTTTTGACCTGGAAAGTCCAAGACCACTGGGTCCTGATCACACAGCTTTTGGCTTAAAGTTTTTCTCATTCTCGCTTACTATCCCGTCCAGCTAAGTCTGCCAGAGAAATCAGAGACTACATAAGACTGACCTTGAAGACAGAATGTTTCCCTAGTGATCTCTGCGCACTGAACTTGGAACTGTCCACTTAAGGAGAATTGGGAAGGGTGAATCATAAAACTTAATTTGTTATCTCTGTGAGGATGTTCAGATGGTATTTAAGGATATTGCCCTATCAGGTTTTTCAAGGATAGAATAAATATTCCCACTGGACAATAATATCCCTTCTCAGCATGTTAGATTTAGAAATATGGAAACATTTGAATAATAACACATGAAATAAAGTAGCATTACATAGTACATTTAGCCATAATCCCCAGTGTTTTAGCAGTTTTGACTACCAAACTTTAGAAATTTGATATTCTAAGATACTCTTTCCACTCAGAATAAGGGAGGCCAAGGGAAAAAATTAAGCATCTTGTTATTTATAAAAATGCTCATTCTGTGAGATTTTGGAGATTTCCCTTCATCTCTCAGACCTATTTTTCTGTTTATAAAACAAGAATAACAATCACTACTAGACAGAACTAATGAAGAATAAATGAACTGATGGGAAGCACATGACAAAGTAACCAGAATAACCCCTGGCTCCTCAAAAGTAAATAATTACTGAATTTGTACTAATAAATTGACTTTTGATTATACCATCAGAATTAGTTTTTACATCTGTTCTTCCAAGATATAAAGGCAAATGTTAGTAATCAGTGTTCTTATGTGTGAATGCATTGCTTCATCTACAAAATAAACATGGTGTCAGATAAAAAGTGGTTTGTGTGTTTTTTATTAAGTATCTCATAGTGGACCCACCAGTACTATGATCAGTAAATATTTGTCATAAGTTTATTGTAATATGGTCTAGAATTTTTGAAAATGTGTTTGATACATTTCACTGATTGTCCTCCTTTCCCATATCAAACTTAGAAATAATTCTCATACTCTACAAATCAGAGAAGTTTGCTATGCCTTTTTTTCTAATATCCCTAATTTGCCAGTGTGAGTGAAAAGTAAAATATTCAATCATCTGGGTGTTTTGTCTACATGGTGCTACATATTGTTATGGTATGTAGACAAAACATCCGGATAATTGATTTTCTTTTCCTTTTCACCCAGATGTTCTGGCATTATTTACACATAGCTCATGTCTAATTACCAGCTGTTGAAACAGGAAAAGAACACAAAAATAAAAGGCTACTTTAAATGACACAAAGAATGTATCAGTCATGAGATCATAGGTGAGTTTTTTCCCTGCATTGAAGTAATTCATCAAAGATGGTATTCCTCTTTGCATTAACATATATATTGATACATGAGACATTTCATAGAAAAATGTTGGTTACATATATGCAACGCCTAAAATATTGGTTACAATTGCTTAGGACTGAGAAAGGAAAAGCGAGAAAATCTGTTTCAAAGGATATGAGAGACAATGGTTGTGTACAAAAAGCGATTCTGAACCCTTCCCTTTTTCCGTTTAATATCAAGGTTAAAAATCCAGGCACTTGTTTTCTTAGTTTCTTAACTGTGAGTGGGTGACCAAGGGATACAATTTTATATAATGAGCCTGTGAGGAGAAATGAACTATGGTGTTTCTGAAAAACACAATTTGCTTATTGGTGAAAATAATACATACAAAGGCTTGGTTATTGGTTCTGCTCCTTTTCCAAGTATGCACGTGATTCTAGAGCTGCAGCTGCCATTGTGTGACCATAAAACAATATTATGAGGGTGAAAAATCAGCAAGTAATAGAGTTGAATGTTATAAAATCATTCTTGATACCACTTTTGAGCTACTGATCTATTCTTAGGCCTCTCACCTTCGTACTTGTATGAGGTAAATGTCCCTTACACTTTTGGCTCATTATTCATTTATTTTGTTATTTGCATCTGTAAATACTTCTAACTGATAAATATTCAGATACTAGATCTTTTGGCACATAAAAAAGTAGCACAGATTGCAGAATTGACTTGTCCAATAACTGTAAAATTAATCAAGGCTAGAGCCAAGTCTCCTTGCTCCTGCCACCAAAACAGACTAGGTTCCTGAAGACACTAAGTATGGACCAGCCAAGTAATCTGGACTTATTTTACCAAGGAGATAAGATGCCACTGACCATAAATGTGACTCTTCAAACCTGTTCAAAGAAACTTAGCACAGCAGATTCACTTTATTTGCTATTCACTGAGTATATCACAGTAGATTTTGAAAGCTGTAAGGACTAAGAATCAAAATTCAACATTCTCATGTTCTTTTCCAACACAATATTCTCTGGATCTTCAAGAATTTGACCCTTGAAGACTTTTGGCAAAAGGGAATCATATTGAACAGGAGAAGAGTTTGGGTTTTAAGAGCAAGGTTTGTATGCAATTCTAATTTCTGTACTTGCCAGAGATGCAATCCCAGGAAAGGTATTTACCTGTCCAGTTTTCTCATCTAAAATATGGATCTAAAATAATTCACCTCTCAACTCTTATGAGGATAAATTGAATTAACCCATGCAGACAACTTGGCTTTGTATCTGGCATAAATTTGCAACTTAATTAATGGTAGCTTCTAGTATTATGGCCTAGATGATACAAATGCCCCAACTGATTCCTCTCCTCTATCCAGCCACCTTCCCACCTGTGGTCATGATATTAGGCTTGAAGGTCTAGATAGGTAATGGGGCAAAATCTATATTGTCTGTCATCTCCCTGGTGTACCAGGAATGCAACGCTTTTGAGCTGTGGCTTGTGGCACTTCCATTGGGAAAAACTGTGATTTAGGCTAACCTTGGGGACCACCTGATTACCACAACTCTGGTTACATGTAAGGCCCAAGGGAGCCATCAAACTATCCAAAAGCAAAATTTTGCTTTGCATAGATGTACTCACCACAGTGAATAACTCAGCTGCATTCTACATTTAACAAGCCTCTTGTCAAAGCACCTTGGTGGTTTATAGCCTGGAAAAGGAAATTAAAGTAGTAACAGTGAGCTGAATGCCATGGTGGGTCACATATACACACATCAGTCTCTACATCTAAGTGGGCTCTTGTTTCAATAAAGTTAGCTTACTGTGTATTTTCACAAAATAACAACTACCCAGGAAGTTGTTTCTGTTCTGAATCCTCAAGTGCAAAATAATACATTGGGCTCTTGCCTGAGAGGTGGAACCTTCCATTTGATTCCCAAGTCAGGGAACACAGCTGATGTGAAGGAACACAAAGCCCAGCTCCATTATTTTTGCAATGTATAATGTTTTCTACAAACCTGGCAGAGTCCCACAGCAAAACACAGTGAGTTTTAGGAGCTGGCCTTGATTTTCTGCTGGAGGCAGTGAGTATCAGGCATCCATTCCTAATGAAAAGCAAACAGAGAATCACTATTTTTCTCCATACATTCCTCACATATTTATACTTGAGTGTATTCTGTGGAGCCAGTTTTTTCCACATGCTCTGTATGTAGAGTTGTGTACAGAAAAGCCTCAACTAGGGAGCTGGGCCATAGTAACAAAGTGAAAGTTAACCCATGCATATTCCTGACATCCTTCAACCAGCAACTCCTTTGCCTTCTCAGAAACCCAAGAGATTAAAAGTATATGGAGCAGAATGAATCAATGTGAAGACACAATATCAGATCTCGAAGACAGGATTGCAGTTAGGGATCATGTGAAGAAAGATTTCTTTAAACTAGCAAGGGACCATGAAAAGTTAACCCAAAAGCTGCTTGGTGGTGCAAAGAAAATTAAAATAAGATTGATCAGAGTCAATGAAAAGACAAGAGACAGTGCAAATAATGTAAAAGAAAAAACTGTTCATAAAATTAATAGCAGAAAATGTCCTAAGCAAGGAAAAACAATTTGAAAGACAGTAAGGAGGGGCTGGGGATATAGCTCAGTGGAATAAGCGCTTGCCTAGCAAGCGCAGGGTCCTGAGTTCGATCCCCAGTACCGCCAAAAAAAAAAAAAAAAAAAAAAAAAAAAAAAAAAAAAAAAAAAAAAAAAAAAAAAAAAAAAAAAAAAAAAAAAAAAAAAAAAAAAAAAAAAAAAAAAAAAAAAAAAAAAAAAAAAAAAAAA
>PVLD010022346.1:0-15527 GCA_004027595.1 Dinomys branickii | reverse complement strand
AAAATCCAAACAAACAAACAAACAAACAAACAGCAAAAGAAATACACCAAGGCATATAACAGTCAAGATTCCAGAAACTCAACTTAAGAACAGAACATTAAAAGCTGTTAGAGAAAAGAAACAAATCACCTATAAAGGAAAGCCCATCAGAATCACAGCAGAGTTCTCAACACAAATCCTCACATCAAGGAGAGTTTGAAGTATTTCAATTCCTCAAAGAAAGCAACCTCTAGACTAGATTGATGGACCCTAAAAAATCTACTTTTCAAAATTGATGGAGAAATAAGATACTTCTATGACAAAGAACACCTGAAGAAATTTATGACTACTATAGCAGGTCTCAAAAATGTTCTGAAGGACATTCTAGAAAGAGATAATGAGGACTACAACTCTCTGAACTCCAGAAGAGTGAGTCCATCAGGTAAGGAAAGGAATTAAATAGAGGGAGAAAAGGGGAGCCAACAAAAGGAAAATAACATGATGAGGTTAAGTCAATACATAGCAGTGATAACCATCAAGAAAAATGCTCTCAATTCACCAATAAAAAAAAAAAAAGACTGGAAGATTGTAACAAGAAGCAAGATGCAACAATATGCTGCATAGAACAAACACATTTAATTAAAAAAGAAACTGATAGCCTGAAGTCAAAGGATGGAAAATGAAAAAATCAGGGGTAGCTATTCCGTTTGCAGACCGTGGATTTCCAGCCAAGACTGGAAATTAAGAGAGACAAAGAAGGCCACTACATTCTCATAAAGGGAACAATTGAAGAGGAAGAGATAACAATCATAAATATACCCATCAAGTACCAGCACACTCAACTACATAAACAAATATTACCAGACATGAAAAATCAAATAAGCACAAACACAATTATAATGGGGAATCTCAAATGTTCCACTGTCACAAGTAGACTGTGGAGACATTCCACTGTTATAAATCAACTAGACAAAAAAATCAACAAAGAAATATCAGAATTAAACCAATCTTTTATTTTCATTTTTAAAGAGAGTAGTAAAAACAAGAACAATAGCAAAATGCCAGCATCACAGACATAAACAAAACAAAGCAAGAACATTAAAAATAACACAGGGTTTCAAAACAAAATGATAGAAATTAACAGTGTTGTTATATTACATATTGTTATCTTCAACAAAGTTGTTCAGGTTACCAGATGTAAGGATGAAAGATTGTTCAAACAATTAAAGAGAATAAAAAATTATTATTAAAAATAAAATTAGAGATGATACAGAGTTTCACTAGATAAGAAGGTAGGAATTCACTAATGTAAACCATACTCTTAAAGGACTTAGTAGATGCCTACAGTGTTCTACCCCACAACATCAGAATACACATTCTTCTCAGCTGCACATGGGACATTCTCCAAAATAAACTATGTATTAGTTTATAGAACATGCTTAAGTAAATGCAAAGGAATGGAAATTATCCCATATTATCCTGCCATGATATTGAAAATCAATGGCAAAAGAAACCATAAAAATTTCACAAACAAATAGATATTAAATAACACCCTCCTGAACCTCCAATGGCTCACAGATGAAATAAAATAAGAAATTAGACAATTTCTACAATGTCAATACAACATAGCAGAACTTATGGGACACAATTAAAGTGGTCCTACGAGGGAAATTTATACTGAGGAATTCCCTTATCAGAAAAACAGGAAGCACAAGTAAGCAATGAAATGTTGAAACTCAAGCTTCTAGAAAAAGAACAAGACAAACCCAAAGCTCATGCAAGGGAGGAAATTATAAAGATAAGAGCAGATATTAATGCAATGGAGACAAAGAAAACAATACAAAAAATCAATGAATTGAGTTGGTTCTTTAAAATATGAAATAAAATTGACAAACATTTAGCTAATATTATCCAAAAAAGAGAAAAGTCTCAAATCCTTGCACTTAAGAATGAAAAAGGTGAAATCATGACAGACCCTGCAAAAATATAGATGATCATCAATACCTACACTGAGTACCTTTATTCTAATAAAAGTGAGAATACTGAAGAAATGGACAGATTCCTAGATACATATGAGTTACAGATGTTGAATCAAGAAGATATGAAAATATTAAATAACCCAATGTCAGTCAATGAAATAAAAGATGCAGTTAAAAATCTACCAACAAAGAAAAACCCAGGTAGGCTGGATTCACTGATGAATTCTACAGAAAATTTAGAGATATAATAATGCTACTGCTCAAACTCTTAAATGAAATTGAAATGTAAGCAATAGCCCCAAATTCATTCCTGGAAGTATGCATTACCTTGACACCAAAACCAGAGAAGCATTCAACAAAAAGGAGAACTAGGGACCAATCTCCCTAATGGATATAGGTGGAAAAATCCTTAATAAGATACTGACAAATGGAATCCAGCAAGTCATTAAGGTTATACACCATGACCAAGTAGAATTCATCCCAGGGATACAAGTAGTTTTCAACACATGCAAATCAATAAGCATAATACACCATATTAACAAAGCCAAAAACAAAAATCTCAACAGATGCAGCAAAAGCATTTGACAAAGTCCAATACCCATTCATGATTAAAAAACCTACAGAAAATTGAAATAGATGCTTTTTATCTCAACCTGATAAAAGCTGTCTGCGACAAACTAATAGACAGCATCGTACTAAACAGACAGAAACTGAGTTTTCACTTGAAAATCAGGAACGAGACAAGGACATCCATTATCACCAATCTTACTCAATATAGTTCTGGAAACATTAACTGGAGCAATTGGACAAGAGAGATGAATTAAAGGCATAAAGATAAAAGAGAAAGAAATTAAATTATCATTATTTGCAAGGATATGATACTGTCATAGATGACCTCCAATACTTCACCAAAAGATTTCTTGATTTAGTAACTAAATTCAATAGTAGCTGGATAAAAAGTCAACACTCAAAAATCAGTAACATTCCTGTACAAAAGTAACAAACTCACTGAGAGACAAATTAAGGAAACAACACCTTTCACAACAGTGTTCCAGAAAAAGCACAAACTGTAGATACCTTAATTGGACTTTGTTCAAATTAAAAAGCATTTACTTCCTAAAGACACTATAAAGGAAATAAAACCAAATCATAGAATGGGATAAAATGTTTCCAAAATTTATAATCCCAATCTATAAAGAAACCACATAACCCAATTCAAAAGTGGAGAAGACATCTGAATACATTTGAAATGAATATTTGCAAATACTCAGTGCGCATGTAAAAAGATGTGTAACATCCTGAGTAGGTGAATGCTCATTAAAACTACGTGAGATGCTACTACAGACCAATGTTGTTAACTCCCTCAGAGATGGGAGTGGCTACAATGCACAGGAAGTCACATTAGCGAGAATGTGGAGCAAGTGGAAATTTTACACACTGTTGGTGTAAATGCAAGGGGGTTCAGCTACTTTGGAAAGCATTTGGCAGTTTATTATTAATTCAAACATACATCTCTCAAGTGAACCAATATTTCTACTCCTAGATATGAACCCTGAGTAATGCGTCTTTACTAAGACATACCCTAGAATTTTCATAGCAGCTTTACACATAACAGCCACAAGCTACAGATATCCTTCCTAAATCTCCATCGGTTGGTGAATGGAAAACCAAATTGTGGTTTAGTCTTATAAAAGTGTACAGCTCAGCAGTAAAAAAGAGAAGACCACTGACCCACATAACACTTCATCCACACAGAGGAATCTCAAAACCATTGTGCTAAGTGAAAGACACCAGACACAAGAGACTACATACTGCATGATTCTATTTACATTAAATTCTAGAAAAGGCAAAACTATAAAAATGGAAAAAGATCTGTGGTTCATTGGAAGAGGGAAGGAACTAACCAAAATGGACATAAAAGAGATTTGTGGGGTGATAGAAAGGTTTTACATCACCATTATGGGACAGGTTTATGATCACATCCATTAGTCAAATGTCTTTAAATTATAATTTTAAAATAAGTGAATATTTTGTACATAAGGTATACCACAATGGAATTGTTTCTTGGTTAAAGTAAAAAAAAAAAAAGGGGGGGTATCCCATGTAAACATTATTCAGAAGAAAGATCGCATGATCACACAAGTTTGAGTCAAAGCAGATTTCCAAGTAAAAATTATTGTTGGAAAGAGCCTCATTTTGTAACGCTAAAAGAGACTGATTCTTCAAGAGGAATTTCAACGTTTACTTGACAACCTACCTAGGTATTTTTTACAGCTCATCAAATAGATCTTCCTGGAAAAACTTTAATTGCCTTTAGAAAGAGTTGTCCCAAAGTGGTATTTTAATGTTGTTTCAGCATGTTTTGGAATGAAGGTGCTTTTATTTCTCTAAATAGAGAGCCAGAATACAAACACTTGTCACTTAACCACTGAGTTGTGTTCTTGTGACTATATAGTTAAATGAATTCGTTGCTAAATGAGGAGCTGTACATGGTATGCATATCACAATATTCAGAACAAAGAAATGGTCAAAGGAAACTCCAGTCTGATGACTTTGCCTTTATTTGCATAAGTCTTACATGCAGCACTATAATGTGTAACAGAATACAAAACATTACTGTACTGTACAGTACAATCAGCAAAAATTATAGTATTGCATAACAAGGTGCACCACTCAAAGAAGACATCAGTGTTCTATATCAAGGTGCACAGAACTGCACAAAAAACACTGGCTGTAAGTCTGAGCAGAGGTTCATATGTTTGAAAGTCATTACACAGGTAGATCATTGAACATGGAATATCTGTGCTTTAGGTCAATTTCTCAGCTTCTACTGGAATCATCTTGGCTAACTCTGTTTAGCTGCTATATAAATTATTAACTGTCTCTTATTCAAAACTGAAACTACTGGTTTTACTGACAGATTTCCAAAGTTAATGAAAAACAAGTATTCCAAAAATAATGGCAACCATCAAGCAATCAGATAATAGCAAATGTTGACAAGGCTGTGGTGAAAAAGGAAGCTCTCTACATTGCTGGTGGGAAGATAAACTACTACAACAGTTATGGAAATCAATGTGGAATCCAGCCTGACAAAGCAAGGACACTCCTCCACAATCAGGAGTCACTATCTCTTCCTGTCTGCCTGCTAGGCATCTTCCTGAAAGAGTTAAAGGCATCAAATTACAGAGCTATGTGTACACCCACGTTTACAGCAGCACAATCCATAATAGCTAGATACTGGATGCAACCCATATGTCCATCAACAGACGAATAGATAAAGAAAATGTGGTATGTATACATGATGGACTACTACTAAGCTATAAAGAAGGACACATCTGAGATTGTAGAACAGGAATGCAGCTTGAAAACATAATCTTGGATGAAATGAACGAGACACACACATTTAAGTATTATATGGTTTCTTTCACATGGGAAACCCAGGGTAAAAATAAAAAGCAATATAAAAGGCAAATTCAAGGACACAGGGAAATAGAGCTTTTGCAAATGAGAAAGAGACTAGGCTACAAAAGGAAGACAGAGGGAGGAGGGGTGCAAAATATCTAAGATGTGTCACATGCAGGTACCAAATACCCACTAGAAAGTGGTCATCACAGACACGTACTAATAAATTTAAAATAAATACATAATTTATTCTGAGAATTTTTTTCACTTTGCTATATACATAGAAAGATATTATATGTATATTATAACATTAATACATTTATTATTCCATTAATTATTATGAATATATATTCCTTCATTCATTCTTCCATTATTTCTATTTAACATTAACATAATACATAGAACAAATATTGCAGTACTTAGGAAGTTTTAGCAGCTGTGCATCACCAAAATTAACCAAAACAGTGGTCAAGACTAATCTATGTTCCAGCTTGGAGTTTTCCCTCCTTCCAGCTGTTGCAACATGCCAATCAAAAACTCCTAGCAACCCTCCCTTGCTATTCTCCAGAAACACTCCTTAGGTCCATCCACACCATGATGATTGCTACCACAGGCCGGTGTCTGTTGCTACCAATCCTCACAGCTCAATTACCACATTCTGGTGCTGCTTCCAGGTCTTCTCTTGAATTCCTCTGCTTAGTCTGTCTTTCTTCCTCTTGACCCATCCATGTTATGTTTAAATGTCATCCATAGTGTTCGCTTGTTACTTCAACCTCCTCTTCTTATCCAGCTCATGATATAGTGCATTTGTACTTGACCTTCACTTCCTGAGACTTACAGCACACCTTCGTTTAAATCAGAGATTCACATGTTTGCAACAAGTACAATTCAGATATCCACTGCAATCACCCAGTCCTTCAAAATGGAGAAAATGCACATTAGCTTTCACCCACACTTTGTGGGAAGTCCTAAGCCTGCCTAAACATGTTCCTTCCCAGGGAACATGTTCATATTCTCCTGGTCACTTCTGGCACTTAGTAAAATCTTCTCACCTCCCAGCATTTCCCTTATTCCTCTTCTCCATGCTAACTTCAATGTAGAACGTTTTCTGGGGCCCCCTTAACCCCAATAAAAATGCTCACACCTAGTGTTTAAATTGTAGCAAACTCATAAACGGAGAGTTTCATATTACCGTGTTACTCAGCTCCCTTGTTCATGCCCAACTCCTCTCAGTTTTCTCTTCTCTCCATTTTCCTACATTCTAAGTTTTCCTTAACTATGTGTAGACTCAAGGCCCGCTACTCAGTCAAGGGCTATTTTGCTCGTGTCAAGAGGAGATACTAATGTAACCTAAGGAGAATTCTATGATAGATGTTACTTCCATCTCCTATCTTATTACTTTGAATGCAATAATCAAGACTCTAATAGATGGGCAAAAGTTCACCTGATTCAGTTACCTAAATATAATAATCCCCAAGGAAGGTTTTAAATATATCAGGGAGTTATGAAGTTAACTATAATTTTGGACTGACTCTTTGCTGACCTTTGTGAGTGGAGCTCTGCGCTGATGAATTCAGCATATGAAACTAAAAATTATTGGCACTTCTTCACCTTCAAAAGTTATATAGCCACTTGTATCCCTTACATAATCAATAGTGCTTTAGGATGGGCACAGCTTATACACAGCAGACACTAAATGCTGTCTCGTGGCTGTCCGCAGCAGCTGGAGCTTCCTCACAGGAAACATGAAAGGTCTTATGATGGTTGAGCTCAGCTTTCTTCCTCTCTACTCTGAGTTTCTGTGATCACCACTCTGTTATGTGTATCCTATTTGCAAAGCTGAGGTCCTCCTAAGTCCTGCAAAGACCATGTGTGTGCACACATGTGTTGGACTGGAGGGTTGGCAGGAAATTCTTTTTACCCAGAGTTCAGGCTTAAAATTGCTGTACCAACTGTGCACCCCTGTGATGATTTTTATATTACATATTTTTAAAAAATATCTATGGGAGGTAGTGTCTACTTAGCCACTCCATCCAATCCTCCACAATCAGGAGTCAGAATATGAAGCCAGCTAGATGTTGGACAGATGTGGCTCTCCCTTAGCCTTCCTGACTTGGGTGTGAGCCAGCATGGGTGTGAGGCTGGAGCCTAGCATTCATTATCCATGTGAGAATATTGTTAGTATTTATTACTAGCAGAATCTGTGTAAATGCTGATCTATTCTTGATAAATCTATTTTCTATGAGTCTTAATGTGATAAATTTTTAAGAGAATACATGCTCTATGTTTGAAAAAAGCTGTATTTACATAATGCAACACATAATTTTTCCAAATTGCATCATTAGGATAAATAATTTATTTCAACTGATATCAAGTAGGGTTTGTTTAACACTCATCTCTTACCCAAAGTTACTAGTTATTTTACTGAAAAAATTAATAGGTTGGATTTTTTTCAGCTCAGAAAGCTTCATTCTGAATCATTGTGGCAGTAAGATTCTTGCTCAGGAGCCTAACGAGGGCCAACCCTGTGGATAGAGATATGCATGGACTCTGATCCTGAAAGGGTTCTCCTAGCATGGAAAAGATCCCCCAAGAAGATAATATTATGCTGGGGGAAGATAAAGTAAACAAGCATGAGACTTGTCCGCAACAATGGATTAGTACAGGAGGAAAAGAGCAATTTTGACCATATTACTCAGACTTCTTTGTGAACAATAGAAGGCATTTTTTCTGGGGTCCTCACAACGACCTTGGGACAAAAACAGGCAAGAAATGCAGCCCTCAGCTCAGACTGTGTGAATACTAGGATGCAGGGGGCTAGGAGACCAAGGCATGGGAGATAGAGCCCTCAGAGCCATGTGCAGACAGTCTACCTCCTCCTGTCCCAACACGGGCAGACTGCTATGCTATGCTTGGACAATTTGTTAATAGTGTAATGTTTTGATATCTTAAAAACCTTTTTGGCTAGAGAGAGATTACCCCACTTAGAGGTACCAAATCCTTTAAGTGGTAGCAAACAACATAGCTAAAAACAGGTATTTGATGTGCAGACTAAACATAAAGTTTCTTTTTTCTTCTGTTTATTCTGTATAGCTCAGAACATAATATTCCTCTGCCTCAATCACACCAAGACCAGGTACTACACAACTACAAACCAGAGCCTGGAAGAATTAAGGAATCTGGTCATTCTTAAGACAGTTACTGTACACTGCTTTGCCTTTTCATGGAACCCAAGTAAAGGTTTATGGCTTCAGGCTCTCCTTTTTCTCCTCCTGCTCTTACTCAACAATGGTGGCATGGCGCCACTCCCCCACCCCTTGCAAGTCATGCTGTGCTTCCGTTTCCTAGGAGAACTGTAACAGTGCACATATCTTTCAGGGAAATGACCTCTCTATGTCATCACCTACTAGTTCCTTTTCCCATATAAGTTCTGGGCACAGAACAAGGTGGCCAATCCAGGTGCTCCACATGTATTTGCATAGACTTGATGTCAGGTTGAACAATGGTTGCTCCCAAATTGCCCACATCCAATCTCCCAAAACAGTATGCACCTTTACATAGTAAAGGACACTATGCGGAAATGATTTAGGAGAAGGATTTTGAGATGGTGGGAATGGTCTGGATTATCTGAGCGGATATTGCATAAACACAATTGTCTGGAGGGTGCGAGTGAGAGAGAGATGTGAAGACAGAAGCAGCAGTCAGAGGGGAAGAGAAGATGCTCAGCTGCTGCCCATGAAGGTGGAGAGAGTTGGGGAAGCAGGCAGGCCCCACAAGCCGGACAAGTTAAGGACACTGATCCTTCCCTCGGGCCTGCAGAAGAAACACAGGCTTTCTGACACCCTGCTTTTAGCACAGTGAAAATGACTTTGGATTTCTGACTGCCTGAAAGGTAAGGTCAATTCACATTATTTTAAAACACAAAGTTTGCAGTACTCTGTCATACAGCAATACAAACAAATCAGCATGTCATGCTTTTGATGGTTCCATATGCATGGACAGCAGTGTGAGTGGTGCTTCCTTGAATAGAATGGTGAGGCCTCCCCAATCCTCTAGGTAGGGGGAAGAAGAGTGTGGTGAGTGAATGAAGCCTCTAGTCATTGCTCCTCAGCCATCCTCCTCCTTCAATCTGTGTCTTCCTTCTTCTGTCCTCCACTCCAGCACCCGAAGGCGGGTACTAGGTGCTGCCTTTATCTACCACACATCTCCTCCCCCAGGTACCCCAGGATTTGGGTGGAAATGAAGCACCCATTTCATTAAAGAACTGGAAAAACCACCAGAAATAGTATGAAGTGGGAAGACAGGAACAAGGCCGGGGGGACTTTGCTTAACTCATTTCCTTTCAAGGATGGAAAGATCTCACAAAGTCCCTGGAGGGTGTTTTGGGAGGAGACTGTCTTGTCCACAGTATCCCTCTACTTCTTCAGTCCTGCTCATATATGGGCACTCCAACTTCAAATTTCTTAAGCCTCTCACTCCAGTGACCCTGGTTGGTCCCTTGAAACCCCACGTTTTTGTTGTTGCTTTTTTTGTCTTTTTGAGACAGAGTCTCACTTTGCAGTTCAGACTGGCCTGGAGCCCATTTTGTAGCCAAAACTGGTCTCAAATTCACAATGATCCTCCTGTCTCAACCCCCTGAGTGCTGGGATTACAGGCGTGCACTACTACTCCTGGTTTAAAAGGAGTCTGGCTGCCTTCTCCAGGGATTTGCGAACTCTCTTTCTTTGGGTGGTAGATTATGCTTTGCTGTGCCTTGTTCATTAATAATCCCAAAGTTTGGGTTATCGTCCTAAAGTGGAGGGGAAGTTGTATCCTTTGTGCCCACTTTGGTCTCGTTGACAACACAGAATGGACCTGCTGGCTCCTCAGTGACTCTAAGTTGTTCTATGGAGCAGTTGATCAAATAAAGTGTTTCCACTGCTGGGCCTTGGATTTTCTCCTTCAGGTATCTGTGGCAAAGGTGTGCTGTGATTGCAAGCAGCTGACTCCTAGAAGTGATAGAAGTCATAAAGACTTCTTCTTTATGAAGAGCCATAGTAGCAGAGAATAACCCAGACCCAGTGATCCAGGAGAAACGGCCCTGTTTCCATAGTAGGTGCTTTCTCACTCCCTACTTCCTTCCTTATAAAATCCTGGCATGTCTCACCACTTGACTGCAGAAGAAAGAGAGTAAGAATCTGTCTGCTTATCTTGCAGTTAGAGGAACAAGTCTTTGCATTCCTAGGAAACCTCCTTCCCTTGATAATGACTTGTTGAACTGGTTAGGAAGAATGTAAGGGAGGCCAAATTTCAGGCAGTCCTGTGGGCAAGGCCTGTGTCAGAAAAAAAAAATACATCTTGTTGCTGCTCTTTCAAAACTGTTTTTTCTTCAGGCTGTTATTATCTGGAGAAACATAAGTTAAATAGGTTATTTTTCATGATGAACTGGTAAATGTAGATGCTTGCAATTTGTTTTTTACCAATTTTCCACCAATTTTGATTCATTGTAACAACATATTGTGATAATGATAAAAGCAATTGGAAAATGAAATAAATTATCCAGAAATCTGTTAATGAAAGCAAATTGTTGTCCCAATGTTTCCTCCCAATAATTATCTATAGGCTGACAATATACTTCCAACCTTACCTCCCACAGTGGAAGGTCTGGAAAAAGGATGAGTCATTGCTTCTAAAAACTCATAAGACATTGACCACATTGCTTAAAATAAGAAAATTGAACGAGTGGATTTTTTAATGGCTCCCTCTAGTTCCAAAATTATTTATACTTCTACACTTGCAGCAGAATGAGTGTTACTTGGAAGCATCCTTTTTGGAGAACTGGACATTTTTTAACGCTGAGAGAATGGTACTGGCAAGGAAAACTGGCAATTAACAATACCACAAACAATAGACAGGAGCCGACACTGAAACTCAGTAAGAGCCTTTCAATAAACATGCTTTAACTGTAACTGCTCCTTTTCTTCTGATTCTACAATTTCCCAAACTCATTTGCAGAGTTTAACGTCTTTTTGAACTGCAGCTTAGCCTTCTGTCATAAGCTATATCCATCATTAACCACAGATCCGTTAATGCCATTAAAGATCCACAAACGATATTCCTCCCAAAAGTTGTTGGTTGCGCCCTGTACAATTCGGAATGGTGCTAAACAAAGGGGCCATTGCTCATTGACAAGACTGGTGTCAGAAGCACACTTTTCTTTTGCCCGTTTTTGCCCCTACTTTGAACCAAAGTACTCTGGCAATAAGTATAAGACACTCTTTTGAAAAGATGAAAATAACAGTTGGTACAAATCATTCAAGTGCTTTTGCAGGCATCTCAGTGTTTCCTCTCCCCAGAAATTTGAAGACAACCTATGGTGAAATAGATAAATCTCAAACCTATTACAGTTTGCAAAATCAGCTAGTAACCATGGTCCTAAACTTCATGTGCTATAAGAATTTGTCTATTGAGGTAGAAATCATAGCAGATACTGCGCCAGATCATTACTCTGTTATTCTGACCATGTGTTAATTAAATTACATAAAGACCTTCCTTCCTTTGCATAATATTCTGTTAATTTAAATATGTGCTCATCAGCATGATGTACTTTCCTTGTATGGTTCATCTGTTGATGCATATGAATTCTTAGTGGCCATAGAACTATGCAAAGTTAGGATAGAGTTCTTTGTGCACACATTTTGGTTTATGCGGCACTTGTAAAGTGGGAATTACCTTTTTTACAATTTAGACTCACAGCCCTATTTCTATTACATAAATTTGTAGGGTTAATGTACACTCAAGATTTACTGGCATTAACTGCTGTTCTGTCAAAGGGATGCTCTGCAAACAGAACTAACATTAGTCCAGAATTAGGTCACTTTAATTTTATTACCAACCTTGCTATGTATCCTAACATAGACACTCTGGCAATCTCTTTAATGTTCTATTGCTCATGGGGGTTTCAAGAAAACACTTTGAGATTAAGTGGGTTTAATGATTATGATGAAATAAGAAAGCATACTATACTATAAAAGGTAGAAGGATTGTAACTCAAATGCTAACTTGTGACACTGTGATCAAGACCCAGGTCTGTGTCAATGTGCGTGACAATACTCACACCAGACACGATGAGACACCCTCTGAGGCCTCATCTCCTTTCTGTGGGGAAATGGGTCTAGCTGAGTACTACATGCTACTGGCTGGAGAGCATGACAGTGCGAAAAGGTGTGCCACATATTTACCACTCGTATAAATAAGATTACATGATTACATATAGTAATGCTATATTGGTTTGTAATATGAACATTTTTTGTAAAATACAGGTAGCATTACAGGTACAGGTACTTCAAATGTATCCAAGGTACAGAGAACAGTTTCATTTAAAGTTTGGGTAACCTTGTGCTGAGTGTGCCTTACCTCAAACATTCATGGGATATCTTTTCTCCTCCAGGATCCCAGTCATGTTTTCTTTGGGGATCAGATTTCTTCTGTGGCTGTACAGAAGCCTGCTTGACAAGCTAGGGCACACACTAAAGAGTAGAGTTAAAGTCTCCAATGACAGTCTTCAATGAAGGGAACACTGGGGTCAGTAGGCAAATACACACACCTCCCCTCCTTAGGGTGGTTAATTCTGGGGGTATTTGATGACTTCCTCTGAAAGTATCAGTGGAATTGAACTCAGACTATACACAGTGATGTGTAGATATTTTTGTCAAAATTTCACCCTTTTCTCCTTATTCCTCATTCTTGAGTTAATTTTCAAATAAATTATCTACACAGAAGTCCTACTCTCAAACTCTGCTTTAGGAGAACTCATGATCGAAAATAGTTTTATAAAATTGAAAGTAATTGCATAGTAAGTGATTGGTCCCAAACTATCATAGGGAATATCCCAACTTTTCAGTAGAAGCAATACATGACCATCACAAAAAGGAAGAGGTTTAAAGCTTGGGTCAGAAGAGCACATCAATTGGCCATGTCTGTTTGCCATTCCTGTACAAGATCAAAAATGGCAGAAAAGGTATTTACAACAGTGTTATAAAGCAAAAGAATGCCATTGGTATATCAAAGTTTTTGAGGAAGTGTTTGATCAACAGAGGACAGATCAGATGGCACTATAGCTAAGAACACTAGTAAAACATAGGGGCACTGCCATAGAGGATGCAAACCCAGGGATAGTAGATCCATGCAGGTGGAAGGGAATCTAGGCCAATTCCCTGGGTGATCATTTGGGGACTCCACAAGAATAGCTAAGAAGTTTGCCACTTTTTTTTCCGTTATCTCCAGTTTATATCTAATGTCACAGTACTCACAAGGGTTGTGTATTCATCAAGTGGAGCATTAAGTCCAGGTGCTAGAACCAGAGCCAGAGCTGTGTCAATATGTCTGAAGATACTTAAACCAGTAAACAAAGTCTTGCACAACTAAGCAAACTGGGTCTACTTCTCCCATAAAGCTTTTACTAGCTCAGTTTGCAAGTTCAACAGAGGAGCCAACTGCAAACACATAGCATGTAACTAAAAATTTCTAAGTCATTTACAATGACAGTATAACAGGTCATCACATACAGAAAAAAAAAAAAAAGAGCTAACACTGAGGAAGCAGAGCTAGTAGCAAAAAGAAAAAGACACTGAAGAAATATAACCACATGGTTATATGTGCCCCTGAAGCAGGCACAATCATATGGTAATTTAGCATCTGACAAAAGTGATGTTCAATTTGAATGAAAGATGGAATAGTCAATAAATGGGAAAACACTTAGGATTTCTTCCTCATTCTTTAAAAAAGTAAATTTCAAGTGAGAGAATAATATTTGAAGAAAACATAGTTAAATGTTGTTCTAGAATTGATGTGACAAAGGCTTTTCCAAGACTGGCAAACATTATAAAAGCTATGGTGAGAAGTTCCTAAAATAAGCAGTAAGCCACCATTTCTAACAATCCACACTTACAAAGAGCTGAAAGTTTAATGATATGTTATTGCGTTAAGATCATGGGGAAACAGGCACTTCTACATTTTAGTGCAATCTCTTTGGAGGACTTTTTACTAATATTTACCAATATTTTAAATGTGTATTTATTTAGATATGTCAAATCTATATTTAGCCTTTCACTCTATAACTCACATTCATACAATGGATAAAGAGAATAAATTTACAAGGATTTTATTATAACATTGTTTGTAATGACAAAAAAACCCGAGATGCTTCCTAAAATTAAACCATTTATGGTAATGTGTACAATACATTATATGCAAGTATTTTTAAAATTAAGTATACTTGAGTGGATATGAAATTATCTTTAAACTTTATATGTGAAATAATAAAAAACACAAGCATAGTTCAGATATATATATATAATATGCCAATCCTGATACAAATTTGTGTACACACCTTATAAATGTATACTTATATATGCATAGAAAATTTCCAGAATTACATAGTCTCCAAAAAAGAACCTACTGACATAGGTGCTTTCTAGAATCTTCTGTTGCTCCTGGGGAGAAGGATGTTTTAATTTTCATTTGGCCCATTGAAGCAGTTTGTTTATTCATTTATTTTGTTTTTACTGTGAGCATGAGTAACTTTTAAAAGTTTTAAAATTTAAAGTACTAATCTCAAGAAGCTAGGAGAGGATTAATGAGGAGTAGGCTGGTCTACAAAATAATCTAAAGATCTGGGAAATGAAAAAAATGGTCACTGAAATTTTATTTTATTTTATTTTATTTTTTTATTTTAGAAACATAAAAGTACAAAAACATATTGACAAACAGACACCCATTATCATAGAAAATAGTACAATCACAACTAATCTATAGACAAGGTGATATGGTCTCAACAATTGTTGTTGCTTTATCCATTGATATCTTCGAATTGTGGATGTATGGACCCATATACAGACATGCAAATTTAGTCAGACAGTTAATCCTCTCATCAACAGAAAAAAAAACAAAACAACAACAAAAAAAACAAAACACAAAAACCAAAAATACAAAGACAAGAAAGAAAACAGGCATACATCAACAACAGCAACAACATCAACAACAACAACAACAGAAAAAAAACACCGCTTGTTGCTGCTTTACATATTGATATCTTCGAAGTGTGTGTTCAGGCTAACACATACAGATATACACTATTAATCTAATATCCTGTCATCGATTATTGCTTAGCATTAAGTGATATAATAC
>PVLD010022345.1:0-29515 GCA_004027595.1 Dinomys branickii | reverse complement strand
CCTAAGTAGGTCTTCCCACCTGGGAGATCCCGCAGTCCTTAAAGCTGCTTTGATGTCTCTCGCTGGGCTGAGCTTCTTCCGGATTCATGAAAAACCGGTTAGAGCACGCACTTAACTCACCCTGTGATCGTGCAGACAGGAGTGCCGTTCAGATGTTTTTCCCTGGATGGAGATTTTCCCTGACTCAGAAATCCTGCCGGCCAGTCGCTGTTGCTCCAGTTTGCGCAGCGCTGGCTGCGGGGGTGGGGTTCTGAGCGGGATCCCGGAGCGCTGCCCGGTTTGGCGCAGTTTGTCCCAGTAGCGCGTTCTCTGTCGGGTTCAGGAGCTGAAGCTGTTCTTCCCTCTGCACTTGCTCTCTTGGCTGGTCGTCTTCTTCCCGAAAGTCCTTATTTCTGTCTTCATATTGCTATATTTCATTGTTTGGGTGGTAATCCTCTGGGAGGTTCTCTCTCTGCTGCCTACCCCGTCGCCATCTTCCCGGAAGTCGCTGTCACAGTCCTTTTGAACTGCCATAACAAATTCTCTGAGCTGGGGAGTTTATAAGCAACAGAATTCTGTTCCTCATAGTTCTGGAGCCTGGCGATCCAAGATTAAAGCAGCCAGTGTCTGGCCAGGGCCCTTTTCTGTGGGACACACACACACTGCCTTGCTATGTCCTGACAGGGTAGAAGGGGCAAGAGGTCCCTCTGCTTGCTTATAAGGGCACAAGTCTCCTTCAGAAGGACTCTCTAAATGACCTAACCCACTGCCACAGCCCCTCGCCTTGACACTACCCCTTAGGGAGAGGCAAACACTCGGTCATCGCCAGACCTTGCTGACCGGGGAAATTGAGTATGTTTCATGTTCTTGACGACTGGGGTATAATTATGCTATTGAGTCTTAATCTCTTTTAGTCCCAATAATTTGTATCTGCTATTGTTTCCCTGATCACCTATACATGGAATTTTCTTCTATTTATTTGTAGTCCAGGGCGTCTCTATCCCGCTCTCTTCTAATTCGTGTATGATATTCTGCTTTTGCTGAAAATCTATGACAATATTTTTGGAAATAAAAAAATGAGAAAAAAATAAACGAAGACTCTCTTCTTACAGGTAGAGGCGATTTCCTGGATGAACAGAGGAAATAGTGCAGGGGGACCTGGCTGAGCCTCCCTTCCCTCCACAACTGCTCGACCGCTGCTCCGTGCTCGTACAGTCTATGCAGGGACACTTGCCTGCACTTGCAGGGGCCCCATCTTCATGCACTCCATGTACCAGCACTAGCATGTTAAAGACAAGGGTTCCGTCTCCTACTTTTCTATCTACCCTCCACTTTACCCTAAACAATTTCCACACACTAAGGCTAAACAGTATCTCTAAGACCACAGTGAACCGAAGGATTTAGAATTCTGAGTTTCACACTGAAACCACGCAGCACTGGTTCCACGCTTTCTAAATCTAAGGAAGTGATGACATGGAACTATGCATCCTGTTGTCACTGTCCCGCCCTCCCTCTCTTCAGGGCTTTGGGTCCCAGGCTGGGATGGAGAGACACGATTATATTTGGATTATGCTGTTGATCCGTCTCATCAAGTTTAAAGAGAAGCATGTTTTATAAAGGTCAGAGGAAATATCTACGCCTTTTGAAGGCGCAGATGCATTTTTTGCCTGAGTGTCTAGCAAAGAAATTAACCGAAAGAGTTTCAAGATTATTTTCACACTTTGCGAACAGTAGAAAAAAAATAAACTAATGTGAAGAGGACATAGTAGAAAATCCATTTTAGTATTTACATTTTATTATTTAAATGCTCACTTGAAATATATTTATTTGTAGTGAAATCCGCTCCTCTGGGAACAACAGTGCCACGGCCCAGACCTCCAATAACCCTGTGATAAAGATAAACAGGCGCTTTCTCAGAACTAAGTTAATCTTCCTCCAGAGACGTCAGGACAAGTAACATACAGGAAGAGTCCTGACTGCTGGGAAAGGAGGGAGAGGATTTGTGGGTTCCCCATTGCTCAAACAGAGGAATCTCAGTGGGTTCCCAGTTGCTGGTTTGGGAGATATGGAGCTAAAGTCCTGGGGGCCTGGAAAAGAGGTGAATATATCACAAAGAATCTCTAAGCCTACACTTGGTCGGAAACTAATTTGATTTACACTTAGAGTGCAAAGTGGGAACTCCCTGGAAATGAGGTCACTAACTCATGATGAGGGTATTCTGGGAGGTGCCAAAACCTTAGCAGCTTGGGAAATATGATGCCAAACTTGAGTGCCTCCTCTTCTCCATGCACGTTCTCCATCCTGTGGGTAAGACTCATGATGAATTTACCCTGCTTTTTATGGTTTGTAGGAGTAGGGATTGCAAAGACAAAGAAAAAAAACTTGCGCCACTCACAGGGTATTCTAGTCCCCAGGGGACTGCTGTAGTACCATGACTGCTAAAACAACGTTGCCTCTCTGCTAAGCGGCCCCCTAAAGAGATGGGGGCAAGGAAGAGGGATAGGTGGGAGTGGGTAGCCAGTGGCCAGGTGCTGAAGATGGTATTTGTATATCTGTATCGCTTCTCGGCCTTTTGGCTAAGATCAAGTGTTGTATATTCTGTAAATGTCTGGGCTTTACCACTTAGTGGCTATTTGGTTTTGGGTAAATGGGTTCTTTGAACCTCATTTCTTCCTCTGAAAGGCCAAGATAAGGATATTTGCCTCAAAGAGCTGATTTGAAACACAAAGAAACATGAAAGCACTCTATGAACTATGATATGACACACAAAGAGGCATCATTTCTTTGCCCTTTCTTGCCATCCTTAAGGGAATTTTCCTTCTTTTCTTTTTCAACTCCGCCCCCACCTCAATCCCAAACCTGGGGAATAATTTCAGGCATTTGGAAGGTACTCAGTAAAATTCCCTTTATTTAGACAAATAAAATATTGAGTCGGTGACTGGGTTTGGTCATTTAACAAATGCTTCTCGGGTACCTGTTAAGTTTCAGAGATGGTTGTAGGTACCAGAGAAACGGCTGTGAAGAAAACAGACCAAACTCCGTGCCCTCATACAGCCTCCAGGAAAGAGAATGAGGGCCAGAACACGGAAATCATTACTCACAGCGGAGGCGCTGCACGGTGAGGCGTGAAGGGAGCAGCGCAGAGAAGGAGGATGAGGGAGGCCGGGGTGGGCCTGGCTCTCAAGAGTCGGGCTGGGGTCCCCCCAAGGGCTCCAGCTCACACAGGGGAGGGGCTAACTTCCCGGGCTCCACCCTAAAGAGCTGTCATCTTCCTTCCCGCTCAGCTGGTCCCAGGCACCCAGCAGCCAGTTGCAGGGTCAGAAGCCAGACAGCAGCTGTGAGGCAGAGCAGCGACAAGTCGGGCAATGGAGTGGAACCCAGGGGCAGCGTTCCAGGTCAGCTGACCCTGGAAATTAGATCACCTTGGGGAGAACTCTCCACCTTGGCTGTGTCTGAAAAGCTTTGCGTTGTGTTTCCATTAATAGAATTGGATGGAGACCAGTTTCATATACCTCAAGCCCTCCCCTGCTTTCGTTGTATGAATGACACATTTCTGTCTCAACTTACCCGACTAACAGCTCTTAATTTCCCAGCAGCA
Organism: Dinomys branickii; assembly: GCA_004027595.1. Taxonomy (NCBI): domain Eukaryota; kingdom Metazoa; phylum Chordata; class Mammalia; order Rodentia; family Dinomyidae; genus Dinomys; species Dinomys branickii. The sequence continues at coordinate 25,938 of PVLD010022345.1, read as the reverse complement.
CTGCCCTAATGATTCTTCATTGGAATCGAACGAACCAGGGCACAGAAACACAAGTTAAAGTTTTATTTTAAAAGGGAAAAATTTCAAAATTCTTCTCCATGTCTTCCCTGCTATTTAACTTCTGCCTTGAACTTCCCTGACCAAGCTCAGCATGAGGTTCCTCCTTTTAGCAGCTGTGTGTAGTATTCGCAAAGCTCACACTTACATGCAGTCACCAGGACAATTTTGTGACTTTATGAAATCATCAGTTTTCTGTCTTATACCAATAGTAATGAGGAAAAAAAAACCTACAGAAAGTGATCTGGAATCTCGTAAGTCGTGCTCAAAGGCCTTACGAAACTACCTGGTTAGGGATGGTGAATAAATTGTATCTTGCTGTCCCATCACAGACGACTGGAGTGGGTTTTATGCAGCAGTGGTCTCAGAGACTCGCAGGCAATCGGTTAGGATAAAAAATGGAGAGCAGTTGATCAGCAGCGTCTGCCATAGAGAAGCCGTGGTACAGGGCTACGCCTCTTGGGTGTTTACCATCCCTAGTCTAGATCCAGCTTCTCCTTTAACAAGTGAAGAAATGGGTATTGAGAAAGTTGAAGGGACTATACCAAGGTCGCACAGCCAGGGAGAAGCAGAGTCGAATCTGGAATCCAGCCCTCTAGGTTTCCACTGAGTGTTGTTTCAACCCCAGCTCCCGTTTTGCTCTCATTCACCCAACCATAGTCTACAGAAGGCTGATTCTAGAGATCAGCAACCTGGTGGGCTCTGTGTAACGACTGACTCTTAGCTCTTGGTTGTGAGCGGCTCCCCTCATTCCTGCAGTTCCTGCTCTCCCTGACCTCCCAACAGGGCTGCAGATCTCTCACTGCTAGGGACCCAGCAGGCAGAGTGGGGGTCCTGCCCACACAGCAATCTGCAGTGGGGCCTGGGAGGCTTGGCCTCCTGTCCTTAGGCCTGAAGTTACCGCTTCTGCCCATCATCAGATTATCTTCACTGTTCTTATCACCCCAGTCTGATCCAGCTCTAGCGTGTGGTGTGTAGAGAGCCATCTTTCTTCGTCTCTGAGAGTGATGTTGACATAAATTATTTCTATTTTAAAACTTAGTCTTCTTAGCTGAACTGATTTACTTGGTGGGAAAAGATATTGACATGTGGATGTAACTAAAAATGTTCTGCCAAGAAGTTAACTTTATTTTTAAAAAGTGAAATAAACCCTGCATCAACTGATACATTTGCCTTTTTCTTGGGAACAGGACTGACTTCCTGTTGACCCTCTCCTCCTCCAGAGATGATCTGCCGCCTCACTCTATCAAGCCCTGTTCTTCCCTTGTGTGTTTCAAGAAGAAAATTTATTCGTTTAACACTTATTAATACATTACATGCCTGGTATGGTGGCACATTCCTGCAAGCACTCAGGGAGACTGAGTCAGGAGGATTGCAAGTTGCCTAGCATGGGGTATTTAGTAAGACCCTGTTTGAAAATAGGAGCAGACCTCAAATAATCTCTTTGCCTTAAGACTGAGAAAATATTTCTTAGAAATAATAATTCTTGATTTTGAAGAAAAACACAAACTTTAAAATTGTGTGCGGCCAGGCTTGGTGGTGCATGACTGTAATCCCAGCACTCAGGAGGCTGAGGCAGGAGGATTGTTGTGAGTTCAAGGCCAGCTTGGGCTACAAAGTGATCTCAAGGCCAGCCTGAACTGCATAGAGAGACCCTGTCTGAAGATAAATAAATAAATAAATAAAATTTTGTGGGATCATGCAAAAGCAATACACCCATTTCACACATTGTTAGTGAAATACACTGATAATGAAAAACCAAAATATGAAAACTGTCTTGAAAAAGACCAAGTTTATAGGAGTCATTGGCCCAATTTCAAAACTTACAGCAAAATTGCAGTAATAAAAACAATGTGTTTCCTGTGCAAGGACAGAGACACAGATCAAAGGAATAGAACTGAGACTCTAGATATAAACCTTTACATTTATGGTTAATTGATTTTTTTCAAGGGTGCCAAGACAGTTCAACAAGGGAAAAAATAGTGTTTTTAAAATACATGGGGCTAGGTCAAGTGAATATCCATATGCAAAAGAATAAGCTGGAGTGGTGGCGCACACCTGTAATCTCAGCACTTGGGGAGCTGAGGCAGGAGGATCAAAAATTAGAGCCCAGCCTGGGCTATATATGGAGTTCTAAGCCAGCCTGAAATACATAGTGAGACTCTGTCTCAAAAACCAAAAACACCAAAAGAAGAAGAAGAGAAATGAAGTTGGCTTCTTTTCTCAGACCATGTACAAAAAAATATTAACTTGAAATGAATCAAAGAATTTGTTTTCCTGAGAAACCACTTTATGTAATATAACCATTGTTAATTTCCTACCACTTTGTCTGTAACTCTGTATTGTTTGTATTGTTCTTATGCTATTTTGTAAATAGATGTCTGTTTGTTAATATGTTTTCCTTCTTTTATTTTTAAATAAATTTTAAAAAAGAAATGAATCAAAGAGCTACACATAAGAGTTAAAACTACCAAGCTTGTAGAAGAAAACATAGATATAAATCTTCATGACGCTAGATTTGACAGTGATTTCTTAGTGATGACACCAAAACACAAGCAATCAAGGAGAAAAAAATGGGTAAGTTGGACTTCATCAGAACTGAAAACTGCAGTTTCACAGGAAGAAAATAATTTCATGCCATGTTTTCTGTTAAGGTCTTCATGTAGAACTCTTAACAGCTCAACAGTTAAAAAGGCAAATAGCCCAGTTAAGAAATGACAAAGGATTTGAGTAGCTATTTCTCCAAAGATGTACAAATGTTCAACAAATACATGGAAAGATGCCCAACATCACTGGTCATTAGGAAAATGTACATCAAAACTGCACTGGAAGACCACCTCATACCCACTAGGAGAGCTATAGGAAAAAAGAAAGCTAATCTCACGCTAGTCCCCATGCCCACTGTAGCAAGTCACACTCAGGGAACCCTAAATCTAGTTGATGCTTAAATGATTCTTCACCCTTTCTCTATGACACACCCACAGGGTGATCGCCCAGCTTGCACCTCTTCTCCAAGCATTTATTGCGCAACTGCTCTGTGTTCTGCTCTGTGTGCTGCACTGAGAATGTACTTGTGGCGATCTCTTTAATAGGGCAATTGTTTGTTTGAATATTTGTAGTATGTAAGACATTTTATTGCTTTCTATACATTGCTGCTTATGTATATCTCTTTTACTTTGGATTTGGCCAGATACTGTGACAAAGATTCAAGTCAAACATTTTATTTGGGCAGCGTAGTTACCTATGCTGCCTGGACAGTAGGGATGAGACCCAGGGAAGGAAAAGAAGCCAGTAGGTGGTGTCCATGAAATCAGCCACCAGGGTATGAGCCCCACTATGTGGGGAAATTCTCTGAGAAATTATTCCACCCACTGATGAGTTGTTTGTGTACTGACTCCTGAGCCCCCGGTTAAACCCTGGACCTAGGAATGTGTTAAGCACAAAGCTCTGGCTGAACCGCCCTCTCCATTTCTTAGCAAGCTGAGGTGCAGAGTCCAGGAGTTGGTGATGGAAAGGGTCTGTGCTCCTTGGGTATGGGTGGGACACTGACAGAGGAAATACCCTTCCTGCTTCCACAGAGGGTTGAAGATGGGCTACGAGAATATACAAAATGCAACCAAGTGCTACAAAGTAGGTAAAGGTGAAGAGAAAACAAAAACAAAGATAGGAAGAAAAGTAGCTCTTTCTGGGGAAGCAATAGCTATCCTCTTAGTGGACCCCAAAAATAGATGTTCTTCAGCATATCTTTTGTCAAATGCTCACTGCTCACAAATACCTGTGGAAAGGGCAAAGCAGGGTTGCTTGTTTATTCACCATAGCGAGGGAGAGGGAGCGCTTCCTGGGCAGAGTCACGGTAACACTCAAAGTCAGAGGCTTCGGGTTTGGGGTTTCGTTTAAAGTGGGTCTGTCTGTGCAGGAGCTTGATTACAACTGAGTAAGGATCACAGCACAATGATTATAGACTGAGGGACACAGGAAGGCAGTGGTTTTGAGGTGAGGGTTTTAAAGTGTTGGGCAGGAAATAGTCGGCAGCTGTCACCAGTGAGAAGTTGCATGGTCATGAGGTCTGTGAATGCTTTTGAGGGGAAGTTTCTGAAGCAAACCGAGTGGTTTCCAGGACCGTGAGGTTGTGTTAAAAGTTGCAGGAAGCTGTGAGAGTGGAAATGCTCCCTCTTCTCACTTTCACGTAAACCCGTGACATCACTTCTAAAGCAAGGTTTAGCGGAAGCAGCTCTCTGGAGCCAACCACCCACAATCAGAGACAGAGCTTGCTGCAGTTCTTGCTGAGCCAGGGAGAGAGAGCACTCTCCATCACTGAGAGAGAGCAGGGATGCAGTGTGAAGTCTCAGCATGGCGTGGCCCGAGGATGGTGGTTTCTATGGCTGTCAGCAGACCATGTCATTCTGGAGCCCGAGCTTGGGCTGAAGGCACCAGCTGAGGGCTGAGGTTACCACAATGACTCTAACGCTGGAAATGTGCCCTGAAGTGGATCATAGCTCCATCTTATTGTCCCATTGCAAAGAATCTCTCAGTAATGCCAGAAAGGAAGTTATGGCCAGACTGGCCTCCCGCTGTGCTTGGGGACGGCTGGAGCTTTCAATAGGTGCACGAGCTACCTGATGGAACCCCAGGAACTCCCACCAGTCTCCCTCCCACCCAGGGCCACCTGATGTCAAGGCCTACACCGTGGTGCCTCAAATGCACTCACACCAGCTTCCTCTCATCGCATCCTGACTGCACCCAGCAGGCAGGCGGGGAGGAAGGCTGTGCGATTCTTCCATCTGACAGAAGAGGAATCAGAGGATCAAAGCCAGCTCAGCAAAGAGAAAGAGCCGGTGTTGGTAGCCATGTCTTGCCATAGTTCTGTGCTCTTTTCTGGGGTAGAAATCTTCCCTGCATAATTATCCTTAAGATAACAGTGGCAAAATGGTTGTGTTAGCATACAGTGCCACCAAAATGTTTGAACATTAGAAACTGCTCACTTTAATTGGGAATGGGTCTTGTTTGGCTGTAATCCACGTGGCCTTGCTTTTACCAGTTAAAAATAAAGACCCAACCAAAAACGGGCAAGAGAAATGAGCAGACTACTTCACAGAAGTAGTACGAATGACTAATAAATGCATGAAGAAATGCTCAACTGCTGGCTATTATAGAAATATAAATTTAAAACGCTGAGATTCCATCTTACCCCCCAAAGAATGACCATCATCAAGAAATCAAATAATAACAAATTCTAGCAAGGCTGCAGGGAAAAAGGAAAACTTCTGCATTGTTGATGAGGCTTTAAACTAGTACAACTACTATGGAAGTCTGTATGGAGATTCTTCCAAAAACTGAAACTTCCAGACACTCCATTTGGCTCAGCTATTCCCCCTCTAGGTATCTTTTACTATCAGAAATAGTAAAAGACATCATATTACAGTGATGCATGCATGCGCATTTCATAGCAGCACAATTCGTAATAGCTAAATCTTGGGAGTAGTCCATATGTCTATCAACAGTTGGATGAATAAAGAAAATGTGGCATTTATACTCAATAGAGTACTACTCTGCCATGAAGAAGGATAAACTTCAGTCATTTGTAGGAAAATCGACACATCTTGAGACCATAATGTTAAGTGAAATAAATCTAGTGCACAAACTTAAATGTTGCATGGTTTCTCTTATATGAGAAACCCACAGTATAAACAAAGAGCAAAGTAGAAGATAGATTATAGCAAGTAGGGAGCTGGATCTTTCTCAGAGGGGAAGGGGATCAAGAGATGGGGGAGGGGAGAGAAAGTGGATAAAAAGGGGAATGAAGGTGTGGTTGTGTATGTGCCAACTTCACACAAGTAATATGAACATTATGTACCGCAAACATGTATAGAAAAAAGAGAAGGGATCAAGAGATGGATGCAAGGAAGAGGAGGGAAGGGAAAGGGAGGGAAAAAGGAATTAAGTTGTGCTGTGTACAGGCACCAGCTCTCCGCAGGGAATGTAAGCATTCTGTACTACAGATACGCACTAGTGAAAAGTGATCTGAAAGAAGGCAGGTGGTTGTTTTTCCCATTGCGAAAGTAATCGTGCTCACTATAAAAACCGTGCTCAGAGAGTGGATTGGTGGGTTTCTGTGCTGCAGAAGGAGGCCTTTGGTCCATTCTTGGGGATGCTGACCTCATCTTCAGTGAATGAATGCTCTCTGGGGAGGGACAGTGTCATGGTCACAAAGGTGTTGTGTTTCTAGGAAATGAAGGTCCTGCTTTCTCTGTGGGGTAAGCAAGTCCTCAGCTTCCTAGGGTATGTGCTTCTTTTTGAACAGGTCATCACATCCTTCCCAAGGGCTGCACAACCTTTTCATGTGAGAAAGGAGACAGGATGAGAGCTTCTGTGGTGAACAGAGGAAAGCCTCTCTGAAGCAGCACTCAGCAATCACTGAGGCCATCACTGAGGATGGTCTGGTGGGTTTGCTGTCCCAGAAGTGGCCCAACAGTGGGGCTGGGGGACAGCACAGGGCCGGGGAGGTTTCTGCCTGTATGGGTGATTGTGGACCAGATACTGCCCGTGGCCTTGCCCCAGGGCAACCCCACCTGCTAGCAGGCCCTGTTGAAGGGGAGAACCCTCCGCTCTACAGGGGCCTTGCTCTTCAACACCCTGACTCCACCTCAACACTCCAGGATGTTCTTAAAGCCTAGCAAACCTGGCTCAGTGTGGGACACAGAGTCCCATTTTTTCACCTGGAGACCAGACAACTGTTAGTGGACCCTGACCCAGGAGTGGAGAGGACTACATACCAGCCTGGAAAAATGCAGAAGTACAAGAAAGCCCGCCTACGTCTCTCATCCCCCTGGCCTTCAGGAGCACACAGAAGAGTGCTGGGCCTCAGCCCCTTGAACCTTCCACCCCTGGCCTCCCCGAAGATAGGAAGGGCTGGGCTCCCACCCTCTCTCCAGCACAGGACACAGCATTCCTGCAAATGCAGCTTTTCAGCAGAAGATGCCACCCCAGAGAAGGATGAGCCACCTCACTCAGGGACTGACAGGGCCTTCACCACCTTTCTCATTTCCTAAATCAGCAGCATCTTGCAGCATCTGAAACTGTATACAGCCTCCTGGGATTACAGGAACCTGGGTACCTGTAGTGGAAGATGCTTATCAATGTAAAGGACGAGTCCTGGTGACAGCAGAGCACAGGGGTGGAGAGGCTGCAGCTGCTGAGGGTGGGGTGGGGCTCCTCTCCTCTGGAAGTGAGTGCAAGGTGCACGGCCTCAAATTGCCCTTGTTTGGGGATTGAATGGCTTTTGTTTGGCCCTGTAGACGAAACTCAAGTGAGTAGTTTCTTATTAGTTCTTTTCGCTGTTCACAGTAAACCTGGATCCCCACACTCCTGTGAGGCAAGGTGATGGAATGTGATTGAATCTTGACTGGGTGTTGTGAAGATTACCTGCATTTTGTTAAACTGAATTCAATAATGTACCAGCCATGTGTGGTGGAAGAATAATGGTTCCCCAGTGTTGTCCATGTTCTCGCCCCAGAGACTGTAAATAAATTAGGTTGCATGGAAAAGGGGAATTAAGATTACAGAAAAAATCAAGGACTCTACCCAGTCAGACTGGGAGAGGATGAGGGTGTAGCTCAGGGGTAGCACCTTGCCTGGTTTCAGTCTCCAGCCCTGCCCAAAATTCAAAAATAAAAAAGATCAAGAGATTATCCTGGATTATCCAGGTGGGCCCAGTGTAATCACAAGGGTCCATAAAGTGAAAGAAGAGAGCAGAAGAGGAAAAGTCACAGCGATATGATGAGAAGGATTTAACCTGCTGTTGCTGGTTTTGAAGACGGAAGAAGGGACCACAGGCCAGAGAATGTTGGCACCCTTGACAATCTGGAAAAGGCAAGGAGACAGATCCCCATTCCCTGCCCCCTCAAAACTCTAGAAAGGAGTGCAGTCATGTTGGATTTCTACAAGATTTGTGTTGTAATTTGTCACAGCACTACTAGGAAACAGATATATCATAAAACAACAAATCATTGAGAAACGGCATTGAAGAATGTTTCAGAGTTTAAAGATTTTTGCCCCAAATAAGACAAGCACTTTTGTTCTATTTTCTCATATTACAAAAAATAATATATAGATTTAACACAATGCCAGTCAATATACCAACAGCACTTTTCACAGAACTAGAAAAAAAGAGACCCAAGAAGAGACCCACAGTAGCAAAAGCAATCCTGGGCAACAAGAGCAAAATAGGGGGCATCACAATCCCAGATGTCAAGTTATATTACAAAGCTACAGTGATACAGCATGGTACTATCACAAAAACAGATAGGCAGATCAGTGGACTGGAACTAAGGATGCAGAAACAGTACCCTGCACCTTCAGCCATCTGTTCTTTGACAAAAGAAGCAAAAATTATGCTAGAGAAAAGCTAGTGTCTTGCATACATGGGGTTGGGAAAACTAGTTATCTACACGCAGAAAAATGAATCTTGAAAATATCTCTCACCCTGCACTAAAATAAAATGGATCAAAACCTAGATTAAAACACTAAATTTGCTGTTAGATAAGATAAGTAAAACTCTGAAAAACATAGGCATAGGTAAGGGCTTTCTAAACAGAACCTCAATTGCATGAGAGACAACATTAAGAATCAATACATTGGGTTCTATCAAACTTAATCTGCTGCACAAGCAAAAAAACAACCAACAGAGTAAAAAAGACAACCTACAGAATGAGAAAAGAATTTTCCAGCCTCTTCTCAAGCAGAGGACTAATATTTAGAATATATGAAAAACTCAAACCAATTAGACACCCAAAATAAAAGACACAGTCAAAAATAGGCAAAGAAATGAGTCAACACTTCTCAGACACAGTGCAAAAGGCCAATAAGTACATGAAAAAAGGTTCAGCATGCTTGGCCATTACAGAAACGCAAATTAAATCATTACTGAGACTCCATCTTACTCTGGAAAATAATGGCTGTCTTCAAGAAAAAAAGAAAACAACATCAACAACAAAGGTCGGCAAGGTTGTGGGGGAAAAGGAAATGCCTGCGTTGTTCCTGGGAACATAAACTAGTACAAGACGGAGATCAGTACAGCAGTTCCTCAAAAACTGCAAACTACAAATTCCACTTGATTCATCTATATCTCATCTACCTCTTCCCCAAAGAGCTAAGAACATACGCGAATGCCAACACATATAGTAGCATAACTCGTAATAGCTAAATCTTGGAAGCATCTTATATCCATCCATAAATGAATAGATTTTAAAAATGTATTATTTATACACAATAGAAAACTACTTGGCCACAAAGAAGGGTAAATAAGGGTCATTTGTAAGAAAACGGATGGATAGTGAGACCATAATGTTAAGTGAAATAAATCAGACACAGAAGGTTAGTTATTGCATAGGAGAAATTCAAAGCGTAACTAATCTGAACAGCACAATAAATGATAGACAATAATAAACAGGGAGGTGGACCTTTTTGAGGATAGAAAGGGAATCTACGAACAGAAGAAGAGAGAAGGAAAGGGAAGAAAAGGAATTAAGATGTGATATATATGTACCAACTTTCTATAATAAATGTATTTATTATGTATGGGAAACAGGTACTAACAAAAAAATTTAATTAAAAAATAGATTTATAGCACTGGGCATTGTGCATGCCTGTTAATGCCAGCACTCGAGAGGCTGAGGTAGGAGGATCGTTGCAAGTTCGAGCCCATCCTGGGCTACAAAGTGAGTTCAAGGCCAGTTCTGAACTATATAGTGAAACCCTGTCTCAAAAAGAAAAAAAAAAAAAAAAAGATTTATAAAGATTTATAAAGATGGAAGAAAACCCAGTCCAGAAGACAGAAATGGAAAAGAACTGAGGTAGTTACTAAATGCAGTGATCTTTAAATTTATGTTCCCCTAAAATTCACATGCTGAATCTTAACCGTCAAGGGGATGTTGTTAGGCAGAGGGGCCTTTGATTCAGTCACAAGAGCAAAGCCCTCCTTAGTAAGATTGATGCCCTCATAAAGGGCCCAAGGAGAGCCGCTTGTCTCCGCACCACGGAGGAGCCAGAAAGTGGCCCCTCTTCAGACACTGAATCTGCTGGTGACCTGATCCTGGCCTTCATGGCTGTTAGGACAGTAAGAAATAAATTTCTGTTTTTGTTTTGGTTTTGGTATGAGGAATTTCCGTTGTTTATAAGTCACCTCATCTATGGGTTTTTGTTATCACAGCATAAATAGAACCAGACAGAATAAATAACAGGTGGGCAGGAAGAATCTGAACTGCTGGACTTCGGGTACCTCCTAGGAAATGGTCTTTACCTTCCCCTGTGATTCCGGCTGCTAGGGGAGCCACTCTGATGGTGGGTGGAGCCTCGTGGGACTTCCATGAAGCACCAGTCCCTCAGATCACTCGCATCTGACCAGCCCCGTTCAGGGCTGTCTTGCAGGACCCACTCCCAGTTGCAGGTATTTCTGTGTCTCCAGGGGCGCCCTGCCTGCCTCAAATGCTGGGTGCTGCTCTCCCTTGGCAGTCTGGCATGCTTTGGGGAACAGTCTGGGGAGGGTTGCTCCCCCACGTCATGCAGAGTCTCCAGGGCCAAAGGGCTGCTGCCTGTGCCTTGGTGCTACACATGTTTCCAGTTTCATTTATTTAAGAAACAGCACTTGTACCAAACTTTAACTCCTATGATCTCATAACAATCCCCAAGAATCTCTAACTTGCCCAAAGTCATTCAATTAGTGAGTTATAGGTTATAACTGGCACTTTCAGCCTTTTCTCCCTGGTGACACAGCTGATATGTGGCCAGGCTGAGGACAGCTGTGACTGGACGGTGTAAGAACCCTACTTGCCTCCAGCACCCTGTACTTGTTACTGGCCAGGCCCACTATGCCTGGCTCCCTCCCAGGAGGACCCTGCATCCCTTATATTAAGCCACTGTCACGCGGCCCAATCAGTCATTCAAAAAGGCCAAAGCCTCCAGCAGCATAGAAAAAAGCTGTGGAGACTGCTGAGGTCATGTTGTCCCCATGATCTGAGACTGAGCTTAAGATGTAGCTTTGATTTCTTCCTTGTTAAGCAAGATCTTTGGGAAATGACCTCTTTGTTAGGTTTTGTTTTCTGTTTTCTTTTCTGGCCATCTGCCATTCCTTTCTCAACCCCAGAGGTTCCTTTTGCCTGAAGAAGAAAAACAGAAAGAATCCTATGGCCAGGCTGGCAAGAACCACTGGTGGCCTCTGAGCTGATGGTGACATCTCACTCAGATGGGGCCTCAGCTCCTCTACCTGATCCAGGAGCTGCAGTCAAACCGCAGAATTAGCACTGTGTCAGGAAAGGGGACACTGACTTCTCCTTCCTCCAGCTGCTCGCCCCTAAGTCTAGGTGTGATGTGGTTGAAACTGGGGACAATGAAAAGCTATCTCAGGCCTTCAACCTGCTGGGTAGGACCAGGGCTGAACCTGAATGTCCCCTTCCTCATTGCAGTCACCTGCGGGTGAGGTCCCAGGGTAGTGCCAGCTCAGGCCCAGGTTCCTTTCCAGCCACCCAGAGGGGCTGTGGTGATGCTGTCACGGACTCCACAAACAGGAGGGCGGCTGACGAAGCGCTAAACTATTCAGACAAACACAGCACAAGGCCAAGGCAGCCTTCCCTGCCCAACCTTCCCACCAGGACCTGGGCGGAGTCTTCCAATGCTCCTGAACAGCTCATAAGTACAACAAAGTCTTTGGCACCTGGCACCCAGGCAGAGTAAGATCCAAGGTGAACAAGGCCAGTCTCTGATGTGGAATCTAGATTTGGAGCTGGCTGGCCCTAGTGAGTCTGTGAGACATGTAGGACAATGGTGCTGTTCCTGGAAGGCTGCCTGATAGCCAGTGAGGCTCCCACAAACCATTTCCAGGTCACAGAGACCTCCACCTGCCAGACAGATACCCTGCATGAGTGTGTGATGGCTCCACAAAGCCCAAGATATGACCCTGGCACCAGAGCACACTTATGTGGGGATAAAGAAAAGGACCCAAGAAGCTTCCCTACCAAGTGTCTGTCTGTGCCACCTGCTAAACCTTTTTGTACACTGGTGTAAGAATCACATAGGTGACATTCTTATCTGTGAACAAAGGAAACTTCATCACGGGTATATAGAGCTGATTCAAACCTGTTCCCCTGTTCCACATAGAAACTTCTTGCAAGAAAGAGCTATAGGAAGGAATACCTCTGTCCACACTGCCTGCACCTCTTACTCCCGGAGGAGACCAATAGACTGACATTAGTGGGTCCACATCGCTCTTCCCCAGTATTAATGCTCCCATGCCTCGCAGCCTGCTGTTTCTCCTCTTGTCCTCAGGAGGTTTGGGTTTCTTCCACCATCTCTATGCTCCCTGTGCCAGTGCCAGACAAAAGAGAACTGGTAACCACACTGCCCAGCTTCACCCTCTGTCAGGTGACAACGTTGGGTGAGTTGCACCCCACCTTCCTGAGGTCCCCAGAGGGATGAGTGTTGTTGTGCACAAGGAAACCTGCTTGCTTAACACTTCGTACTTGCTTTCTTCCCTCATTAGCCCACTTAAACCCCACAGTGAGAGGAAAAGTCATACAGAAAGAGGCAATATTCAAGAGAAAGTGACCTAGGAGTCCACTGAGCCTGAATCCAAGAGAAAACCAGACACTAGCAAATAATTTACGCAAGCAATGGCCTCTTATCCCTGTCCTTGGGTGAATACAGGTCCATACAATCAAGTGGCCCATCACAGAGGCTGAAGATGCACACTAGCTCTTTCATTCCCATTTCTACGCTGGCTGGCTCTGGCACAGCAGTCAGTAGATTCTGAATCAAATGCCTTCAGCTAAATTGAGTTCACCCCAGGGAACTCAGCTAAAAGATCCCTGGATGGTACATCCATGGATTTGTTGTTGTTGTTGAGGATATTTTCTGACCAATCGAATCTTCTAATAGCTAATCAGTAGTTTGAGCATTGTTACATCCTATTTTTCTCTGACCCTGAGGGATTAACTTCAATTTCAGGGCTCAAGAGCAACCTCGGGCTGCTGGCTTAAGAACTATGAGATAGGGCTAAGGTGAGAGAAGTTTAGAGTCTGGTCTGCTGCCCAGCATAGGTATCCAAGTCTTGAACTGAGTACTGTTCTGTGCCTATGCTGTGGGCAGGAGATTCAGGGCTCCTCTAAATGCTTGTTGCTACAAGGCTCACCCTAGACCTTGCTCCAAGGATGTAATAACATTTGACCATGGATTTATTGTAAATAGCAAGGAACCAGAAGGATGTCAAAGAATATTGATTGGATCTGAGCTTGGGAATAAGTTGGAGAAATCAAGCTTATCTCATTCTTCTGAAAAATTTTGTAATTAAAGAACAAAATGGAAAGAAAGAAGAAAAAGTTGATATCACTGATTATCAAGCTATATTTGTCATCCATAAGTCTTAGCTGGGGCTGCTCTCCAGGGACTCCCAGTCACCGTGTGGAGTCTCAGTGTCTGTACACATTGCCTGGGTTAGTAAGCACAGTCTACAACAGGGAGGAATTGATGAACTAAATGTGTCTGGGCCTTCCACTTCCTTAGCATGAGTCACATTAGGCAAGCTCACCTCGCCTCCCCAGCCATGTGCTGGTCCCCAAAGGGAAAGCAGACCTGGGCATGTATTGCCGGGGACTAAGCCATTCCCCAGATTCTTTGGCTGCAGAGCAGCCAGCCAACTCACACAGGTGGTACCCTTTTTATTCTTGGTAAAGGAAGCTCAAAAGTGAAAAGGGGAAGGAGATAGGCAGTTTTTGCCAGGCCTCACTTCCCAGAGAGTTAAAACTTAATTCAAAAATGCCTTTGATGGCTTTGAATACCACAGATGATAAATTCTAAGAGGGACCCAGATTCCACTAGGCTTGGCTCCTGTGCTTTGATTCTTGCCTCTCACATTTCAACCCTTAGCAGCATTTGCTTTATATGTAGATATCCTCGGGTGGAGCCCAGTTGCTTCCTGGACAAGTACAGTGGGATGTATGGATTTAACATTTTTAAATTAAATAAATAAATGAATTAAAGACTAGAGAGACACACAACATACATACACACATACGTATGTGTGATCTGGTGCTAGCATCAAAGCTTGATTGCAACTCAGAGCTTTCCTTTCAGCATTAGAGGGCAGTCCTGGCTCCAAGCTTCCTTCACCTGAATAGGAACTGCCCAGAGTTGTTAAGCAAGGATCTCCATGTGTGAGCTCCCAATCCCTGCACTTTAATTTGACTCCCCAGTACAGGGGTAAAGTTTCTCCTGAAAATGAGATATAGTGCTGCCTTGGCTATTCAGCAGACCTGGATGATCAGATCTTGCCGACCCATGTTCAGGGCTGCCCTAAGCATGGTCTTGGGCTTGATCTCATCCTATCTATTGAGACGATTTATTCCTTATAAGGATGATCTCTGCTCTCAGGGTACCACAAGACACTGTGTCGTTCCTCTCTTGAGCAATAATCAAGAAACATGAGATCAGCCTTGGTCATGAGTACAACATTGCTGGGGTAGGTAGGAATCCAAAAGATGTGATATACTGGGAATCCCCCAGCAGTTTGCGCCCTTGCTGGGGATGTGGGTCCCACACAGCAGCAGCTACTAAGCTGTGGCACATGCTGGCTGTAGTTCGGTGTTAGGAGTGGGATAGCCTGTATACTACCATCTCTACACACAAATACACTAAACTTTCCCAGGTCCCTGTTTTCAGCCACTAGTTCCTCCTCTCTAAACATGTTAGAAGGAGTAAATGAGATTGTCTGTGGAAAGTGCTTGGCACAGGGCCTGCAGTATTCAATAGCTGCCAGCTGTCAGTACTTTCTACAACTACACTGTAAGTCCTTTGAAGATAAGCTACTCTAGTTTTACAGTTCTTTGTTATCTCCTACACGATCTTTCATATAATATCTACCTCACAATTTGCTGATGTACTTTGAAGGAAGTTACCTCTAAAGAGGAAAATAGTTTTATTGTGTAGGATAATTTCCTTAAGGAAAAAAAAAGCAATGAATGTGTGAAATTTGGCTCAGATTTTAAAGAAGTTACTGTATAAATGTTCAACTGCATATGTTCATATTTTTAAATAATTAACCAAGGTTTATACACCTGTAGTTCTTTCTGGAAATGTTTAGATAGGGATACCATGAAACCTGGAACAAAACAATCTAGAGAAATCTGCCCTTTGGATGAGCATAGCAATGAGTCTTTAAGGGAGCAGGTAGAAGGAAACTTTCAGGGAATGAACTTTCTCCCTTGGTCCGTATTATCAACCACTAAGCAGGCCTGGCATCTGGCAGACCAAGTGGTCCCTACCTGGCCTGTGTCTGTGCCCGGTGCTGCTGCTAAGTGATGCCTGGGCTGACCATGCAAGGCAAGCATGTAATCTCTGCCCCTCCACCTCAGCATGTGGACAGTTAAGAGGAGGCCCCTTCCGAGCCAACTTTCCTTCATGTCCTGTCCTGTCGTTGTATGACAGAAAAGGGTTGAACAGGGTTTAGGGAAGCAAATTCATTCACGTCCCAGCTCTGTTGTTAGTGCCAGCTTTCCCTCACGTGGCATAGATCCAGTTTAAGGAGGAAAAATATCTTGCGGCTCACTGTCAGAGGTTTCCGTCCATGGTTGGATGAATCTTGCTTTGGGCTTAAGGTGAGGCAGAGTATCATGGTTCTAGAAGCACATAGTCAAGGAGGCTGCTAACTTCATGGTGGCCAGCAAGGAGAGAGGGGAGGGCGGAGGGTCTGGGGATAAGATATATCCTTCTGGGGCATGCCACACTGACCTCCTTACAGCGAGGCTCCACTTCTTAAAGTTTCCATCACCTCTTAAGAATACCATCCCATTATAAATCTGTGAATGGATTAGTCCACTGATGAAATTGAGCCCTTGACCCAATCGCTTCCCCAAAGCCTGACCTCTGAGCGTTACTACACTGGGGTCCACAATTTTGGGGAGAACATTTTAGATTCAGTCATATTGGGGAGTATCTATTAAATGTAGGGACTTGGTGCAGTATGTAAGTTCCAGCTCTAAATCCTGGCATCCTCTAGAAGAGTGAGATGAAGGGCAGGTTGCATGGCTGCTGGCAACACATGGCAGGTAGGTGCTGATACCCAGAGTTCTGCCAGAGACCGTGTCCAGATTCCTTCTATGCCACCTCCATGAAGTATATACACAGACACTTACCATTGTACCCCCCAGAGGTGTAGGTGGCAAGTATTCACTGAAATTATATTAGCGTTTGCCAAGGACCTTCTACAGAACAATAGACTGGGGGGCTATGTTTCAAAGGGTACAAAAGACATGCACATCAAGACCCTTGTCCTCAAGGACGGGGTCCAAATGTCAGTCTCTCTGCCATAGGCTGTGAGGTCATGAATATACTTCAACCTCTCTAACCCTATTTCCTCACCTGGGAAGCAGGGATAATAAAACCTGTCTTACTTGTTTTAAGAACTAAAAATAATATGCATTAAACTTGTTATACTTTCCCCCCAAGATTAAATTGTTCTTAAGAAATAGGCATTTTGTGGTAAACTCCTAGCACAGTGTCTAGCGCTTTGACAGGTATGAGAAGAATGGTAATTACAGACATTCCTTGTTTAATGACTAAGTTAATTTCCTACAATTAGGTCATTAAATGAATTGGTTGCTAAATGAGGAATAACGTGTGAATGCTACAATATCAGAACAAAGAAATGGTCAAAGGAAATTCCAGCTTGATGACTCTGCTTTTATTTACATAACTCCTACATGCAGATGCAAAAACCTGTGGAAGTATCTCACACCAACCCTAACCCTGTATCGTCATTTTAAGGTAACTGTAAAGTAAAAATAGTTTCTTTACAATATTTTTTGTGTGTTTGGTTTTTTATGCTTTACATTTTATATTTGTGTCAAAGATATATATATAAGACTTACTTTGTTGGCCTTACAAACAAATTTGACTTACAAACGTTCTCCTTGAATGGACCTTGTTTGTAAATTGGGGTTTTACTGTTCAGTACTGTACTACACAGTACAATCAGCAAAAATTGTAGCATAGCACCAGTTAAACAAAGTGTACTGTATCACAAAAGATATTGAGGCTGTATAAACAAGACATAGAGAACTGTATTAAAAAGACAGATAGTACATCCAAGCGGAGGGTCCTTAAATAGGTAGGTGGTTAAAAAGGAATGTTTGCACTAAGTTACTATTTAATTGCTCACATTAGTAATATTATTGCTAATTGTTTTTATGCTATTATCATTATCTTCAGATTTGGCCGGTGTTTAAAAGCTTCATGAAAGAGAGGAGACCTGAAAGGGATCCTGGAAAAGGGACAGGGCTTAGAAGCCGTCACCTCCCTGCTGTGTGTCCGGCATCCTCCTGAATTCCTAAGAAGCTACTTAAATGTCTATCATTAATTCTCCAGAGTCCTGGATTCACCTTTTCCAGACAAAAAATTAAACCTCAGGGAGTGTTTTTGTATTTTTTATGATGATTACATTTTAGATTACATAATGATCGCATTCATTAAAGGAAGTTTATACCTGTACATGATATTTTTTGATTCTTCTTTCTCCAGGCGCCTCTTCAACCCCTCTTTCCCTCCTTACTTAGGAAAGCTTTGTTCTCATTTTCTTCCCTCTACTGTTTTTCTTTTCCCTCCTTCCTCTCCTCCTACCCTATGTTGTGTTCCCCTTCCCATTTGAGTATTTTCATTTTATTTCCCAGCATCTGCTATATATTTTGGTCCTGATTTACCCTTTCAGTTTCTTCACTAGAAAAACAATATATATACATACATTTATTTATTTATTTATTTGTCTCTCTGAGACAGGGTCTTGCTGTGCAGTTCAGGCTGGCCTTGGGCTCACTTTGTGACCCAGGCTGGTCTCAAACCACAACGATCCTCCTGCCTCAGCCTCTCGAGTGCTGGGACTACAGGCCTCCATCACCACGCCTGGCACTGCCTACTGATATTGTTGATGTCTTGCTCACATGTGTTCTTTCGCTCTGGGACCTCACCCTCAAAAATCCCCCTTGGGCCCCTCCCTGAGAGCTGACAGCAGTGTAGCTGGCAGGACATTGACAGGAGTGGTCCTGTGGCAGCTGTAGAAACAGAGCCGGAAATGAGGGAGAGTCCTGGGAAACGACTGATAAGAGACTCCCTGCCTTGCCATGGCTACCTGTAGCCACCTTCTTGGCAATTTGAAAGAGCCTGGAGTACTGGCAAACAGTCCATTTGGAGTCCAGGGACGTCTCACAAACTTTAGAAGCCATAGACAGACAAATTAGGACTGGTTGTTCTTCACTCTCTTCCAAAGTGTTTTGGTTACTTTTCTCTTGTTCCTGGGACAAAAGACTGTAGTTCAGGTTGACCTTGAACTAACTACATAGCCCAAACTGGCATCAAACTCATGGTGATCCTCCTGCCTCAGCCTCCTGAGCACTGGGATTACAGATGTGTGCCACCAAACCTGGCTGGTTTTGTTTCTTTTAATAGGTGATTTAGATGGTCTCTGGATTTCCTTAAGCTTTTGTTTACTTTCTTACTTGGGCCAAATCATAGCCTTTAAGTATGGCAAGAAGAAGTGTAAATTTTCCCGAGAAATGTGAGCACGGGGCTCTTTTGGCTGACAGTAGAAGAGCAGATATTCTTTTGGGGTCACAGGTCCAATTTATTTCATTTAAGATACAGACTCCCCCCACCCCAGTTTCCCTTTCTTTTGAACAATTTCTTCCTGTGCCACAATACCTTTTCATAATATACTTCGCTCCTTATTTACACATTTGGTATCTCATACCATAGAAATGATGTGATATTTACACATGTGAGTCTGATTTATTTCACTTTAGTATTTTTTTCTTCAAGTTAAAATTAGTTGCAGCACCCACCCATATTTCTTTAGTCATTAATTGCAAACCAGACCACCTCAGGAGCTGCTTCTCACCCACTCTTTGAAGAAGCAAATCCTGATTTCTTTGTGCAGATCTAGTAGGAAGCAGGCAGAATGACAAGCATTTGGTTTTTCTCAGTTCAATATCTGGTCCCTGGAAGCTTCATCCTTAAATGGAGCTGGGGAAGGTTTGGGTCACTTTATTGCTCCCAGAGGAATTTAAGAAATCCCTTTGATCTCTAAGGAATCCAGATTAGCATACCTTCTTGGTGGGCAAGGTGACCTGTAATAAATTCTGGTGTTTTAATTCAAGTGTTTTCAAATCCCTACTTCCAAAACACAGCCATTGCTTAATTCTGTAGATGTCACCAGATATGACATGCTCTTTTTCCTATGCTTCTATTTTTCTCTGAAACCATAATATTATTTGCAGAGACAATAAATTTGTAATTGTAGAAAATTTTTTATTTCTTTAAACTCAGCTCTCTTCTCCTCCACAAAAACTTCATTTTTTCAACTGTTTGTTTGTTCTGCTTTCTATAGAAAAATAAAAATTACATCATAATAATTATAATGCATTATTTACTACATGCCAGGAATTAGTGAAATTCTTCACTTACTTAATTTCACATAATCTTCTCAACAACTCCCCACAAGTGATGTTATCCCCACTTTATACTTGAAATCACAAGGATAAGAGAGATTCATTTGTCCAAGGCCACACAGCCAGTATGGTAGAGCTACAACTAGAACCCAAAATGTGAATGACTATTCTTTTCTTCACCATTATCCTACTTTCTCCTAATTTCTAGAGGCCTTTGTGAATCTTCTATATTTCTTTTTGTTGTCCAAATATCTATATTGCTGAAGACTGAGTTGTTGTTGCTTTGTCATAAGCTGTTTCCATAGAAACAATTCCTAATTGACAACTGCCCATGTTGGCTTCCTGATCCAAGGATACTTGAAAACACAACGGTCAGTCATTAGCTGGGTGATTTTGCCCTTTTAAGAAACAAGAGAAGGGAAAATGTAGACTAGTAAGTATTCCAGGATTGCAGCTGCTTAATGCTAGAGGGCAGGGAGCAGGAAGGTATGTGCAATTTTCTGGTAATTCCCAACTGAAGCCAAGTTCTGTAAACCCTCTAAAAATCCTTAAAATATTCTCCCTCAAAAACACTACAGCACAGTTATGAAATTATATGGATGTTAGGGTCCCAGACAACAAGAAAGAGAAAAACACAGGGCAGCAAGGTTAGGGTGGAGGAGTGTGGGAAATCTAGGGGCAGGGACCTAGAGAGATGGTTTTGTAAGCTCCTCAGAGGCAGAAAGTGCAAGGGTGGATGCATGAGCAGGAGGATCACCTTTGCACTCACACACGAACTAGAGGAAAGGTTTTAGAAGCTTCTTGTTGCCCTGAGGAAGAGCTCCCTCTCTCTCTGTCTTCGGTTGCATATCACTTTCTGTTTCTGAATTTCTGAATCTTTTCCTCCCCACTGAGTAACCCTAAAATCTTAATTCTAGCATATTAGGCCAAGAGCACTTGTGGGTAAGTTGGTAGGTAAGTCTGAGAGGGTGATGTTCATAAACAACAATACTCTACAGTATGTTATTTCTGTCTAACTACCAAAGAGAACACAAGTAAAATACCCAAGACAGAAGTAGACAGTGGATTAAGGTAAGTTAGGCAATCTCCCTAGGTGAAGAATGTTTTCATCTTCAGACCCAAAAAGGGAAAATCCTCTAGTAAGTATCGACTATGAGGAGTGGGCAGTCAGTAACTGAGTGGCCAAGTAGGGGGTGTGGTGGTGATTACAATGATCTGAAGAGTGTTGCAAACCTTCACTAGTAGGAGCAGAGACTTTCGGCATCCTGCCATGATGGGACACTTCTGCACTGTGAATAACATTCCATTTCAAATTTCAACACCACCCCAATGGGTCCCTGCCTTTAAAGTAGTGCCCGATGACATGCCAGGTCCAGAGCTTTGTCTTCAGAGGCTCTGTTGAAAAGGACTGATAACACCAGCAACAGTGTCCTCAATATACGTGTGCTGCTGGGGATATAGCTCAGTGGAATAAGCGCCTGCCTGCCAAGCACAAGGTCCTGAGTTCGATCCCCAGTACCGCCAAAACAAACAACCCCTCCCCAACTCCCCCCCAAAAATAAATAAAATAAACATGTGCTGAGCATGTGACACGGAAGGCAGGTGCTGCCCAGGGAAAGCAGGGAAATGCTTTGAGAATCAAATGGACCCCATAACCCAACTCAGCTTGTTACAATGATCCAGGACATTGGTATTCAACTTAGAAATGTAATATTTCTCACACTTGACAAAAAGGGCTTACGTCATGATGTCAGAATAAACAAAATCTGTATACCCAAGTTTCCATCAGAAGTTCCACATCAGTGTAGTCCTCTCCTACATTGTACTTTCCAGTCTGCAGACTTCTCAAAATAATCAAAAGACCCTAGACTTACAGAAAGATTGGCAAGGCCCTGCACTAAAATAATATTTCAAAAGGCCAAAGATTATGCGATCTGAAGAGAAACCAGAATATGAAAAAATATTTCGGTCTTATCCTTTGGGTGGACATTTTGTATTGTTTTGGTTCCAAATATATTCTGTACAAATTACACATGAAAATATTTCAGTCTCAGAAATTCTAAAATTGTTTTTAAAACAAAAATTCTCTACTATGGTCAAACTTGCTGAAGGCAATTTGCTCTAAATGTTCACTTTTTTAACTGCAAAAGAAATGATGAGTTATGTAACAATATTTGGTTGTATGACTTTAACAAGAATATGCATTTGCGCAATGTGTGTGTGTGTGTGTGTGTGTGTGTGTGTGTGTGTGCCTGAAGATGCCCTACTCTGTGCTAGAGTAAATTCTTATGCTATGAGTTTTCCCTGGAACAACACTGCGGTAAGTGGGTTAAGAGCTGTGAAAATCTCCCCGCGAACTCCTCTGTCTCCCGAAGGTCTGTTATATAGATCAGTTCCAGCCTGCTGCATTCCTTTCCTCTGGAATCCTGACCTTTCCCCTCTAGGTATGTGAGTAAAACTGCAATTTCGTTTCTGACCTCTCACCTCATGCCTAACATCACATTTAACATTATTTCACATGCATTTCACATGGAGGCCCTAGCTCCTTTCCAATAGACAATGTCCCCAAACATCACCATCCTTTTTCTCCAGTTCTGTCATTTCCTCTGGCTCCCTCATTCCTTTCTACTGAGAGAAACTGGGGAGAAGAAAGGGGAAATGGAGAACAGATTTTACACAGCTTTAGCCCGTAATGCTTTGTATTGTTACTAGCATCCCTCCACTACCACATAGCACAACAGGAAGCATCTCTAGGTCTGTCTGATGCTTCTTATGTCTCCAGAATCCACAATTATTAAATAAATCGTTGGTAAGGTTGACAGTGATGAAACAGAGATTGTGACCAATTTGCCTCTGATGGTGAGGAGCAATGACTTGGATGGTATTTATAATAAAGAGACAGAAACTCACTCAAACTAGCTGAGGTAAAAGCACTTATTAGCTTAATGAACTAAAACATTGAGGGGAGCCTGGACCTTGAAGCTGCTGCATGTGGAGGCCAGACAATGTCTTCAGGAACCTGTCTCCTCCCTCTTCTTTAGCTCTGCTTTCTTCTGGATTAGCTCCATTCTCAGACCAGCTTTCCTCAAGTTGAGCAAAGGCAGCCACTAGCACTTCCTATGAGCTGTGCAATACCAACAGAAAGCAAGGTCTGGTTGCCTGTTGCTGCTGCAAAAATTCAGGAGCTCACGCTCCTTGGCCATGATTGGCCCTCTTAGCCATCCGCTCACCCCAGACGGATCACTGGCCATGTGCTCTCTCTGGCTAGATTTGGGAGTTGACCCCTCCAGCAGGTCAACAGCATCAGTCCCAGGCAAACCATGTGGACTAAGGATGGGGAAGAGCGCTCCCTAAGGACAGCAAGCTGCTGCTACCAGAAGAAAAAGCAGCGGGTTCTGGGCTGGCAAAAGCAACAGATGTTCCCCATAATCACTAATACAGTAGTGGATTCACGAAGTTTGGGAACCATAAAGCAATTATATCTAAATAGTATTTCATTGCTAAGCACATCATTCTACATTTCCACTTTAAAAATTTAGGCTGTACCTACACTGCAACCAAAAGCAACAACCTCTGCCAAGCAGACTCCAGGGGCACAGCTTGGGGTGAGCCTGTGTACTGGGCAGGACTTTGGCTTGAAAGTCCCAGAAATCAGATTCTGCTGTTGGCCACAACTTTTACTGGACAGGTGAATGGGCTCATAGTGCTTAGTCCTTCTGAGGCCCACTTCCTTCAGCTGTGAAAAGAGCTTAAGTCACGGTATTGATACTCCATTCCTGTAAGGGTTAAGATGTGTTGTGCAAAGCACCCAGGCCTGGCACAGTGCAGACAGATGGTCAAAAAATGTTAAAAATAGTAGCCTCTTCTCATTCCCTCTTCTGTAGGATTCATCGTTTTTCCTTACTACTGTAAAAACCCAATACTTTATAGCATCTTAATAATGAAATGTGAAACTTAGAAAATACTATTTTTTTTAATAAAGAGGAGTCAATCAAGTTATTGTTTTCTGTGTTGCCATTCAGATATTTTCTAAATATCCTAACTGGTTGGGGTGAGAGATCTGGGAATGAAACTAGGGCCTTTGCCCTGAAACATTTATTAACCTGGGCCGTGAACTTTGGCTTCATGTGTCATCACTGTCACTCTCCCAGACGCACCAACTCAAATAGCGCACAGACAGGCCAAGCCAGCAGTCACGGTGCTATAAATTATCTTCCCAAGTGCAAATCCTGCAGCTTTTAAAGCAATTTGTGAGTCAGCAGCAGGAGTGAAATGTAAGCAGGGAGACTGTCATCGATAAGGCTGCAGTGACTAAATGAACAAGCCTTCGTGGGGATAAGTTCTGTAGGTCTCTTGTGCTAAGTTTCTGGGGGGAGAGGGCTGGAGGCATCATGACTGTCTACACGCACAGCTTTCTTCCTGAGGGAACTAGGAAGTATCCAGCAAACACCCACGCAGCTCTTTCAGCCAGGGGTTTGTCATCCTCTGGATGAAACATATACTCACTCTTCATGTTGCTGTCAATTTTCACCCCAAGCCACGTTTATAAATGCCAGATCCTGGGAAATATTCTTTCCCTTCTCCACCCCAGGTTACAAAACTATGAGGATATACTGTACATAGCAGGCCACATGATTCTCCCAGTGTTCCTCAGAAACAACCAGGTCCAACTATATATATAAAGCAATCACAAAAGGAATTCCCTTTAGCTTTGCATCACTGCAAACAGGCTTCACCCCGGATGGATCACCCTCTGCCAGAGTTTCCCCGAGGACAGAGTAACCACCTTCTTTTCTCTGCACTCTGCTTCAGCTGGCTCCTGAGTGTCACTGCCTCTCCAGATCTCACACACTAATATGTGACTTTCTGAGCCTGAAGACCAGGCAGTAGTCACACTACCCATTTCATCAACTTAGATTTGCAGACTTGTGGAGATGTCTGGGCTGACCAGCCTGGACACTCTCTGAAGGCAGGGGCCTCACCTGGGCTCTTTGTTCCTCACCAACACTCAACAGGCTGCTCAGAACAAGACCATTTGTTGATTATTGCTGAACCACTGACTTGGCCAACTCAGGCTAAATCTTTAATTTTCAAGAACCCTATGGCCAACACATATAGAAAGTTCCTAAAGTTGTCCTGACTCAGCGGTTGAGTTGCTCCTTATTCCAAGACTGGGGTCCTTTTAGCTGGGTTTACACCTTCCCACATAAACAACCTGGCTCTAGGGATGAGAGAGAACTGCCAGACCTAAGGAAGAGAGAAAGGAAAATAAGAAGGCAAAGATTAAAAAAGAGATCCAGAGTAGGGCATGGTGACACAAGTCTGTTATCCCAGGATTCTAAGAGGCTGAGGTAGGATTGTGAGTTCAAACCCAGCCTGGGGAACTTAGTAATTTAATGAGATGCTATCTCAAAAAGTAAGAAATAAATGGGGGCTGGAGATGAAATTTAGTGTGAGAGCCCTGGGTTCAACCCCCACTATTGAAAAGTAAAAGAAGAGGGACAGGGACAGGGACAGAGACAGGGAGAGAGAAGATGAGGGAGAACAATGGAGGAGAAGAGGAGAGGGGAGGGAGAGGGAGAGAAGCCAAGAAGAAGGGGAGAGACGGAGAAAGAAGCTGAAGCAGAAAAGACAAAGATACCTAGAGCAAGAGAGAGAAACAAGGACAGAGAAGGATGAGGGCTGTGGGAGGAGGGTAGAATGCTCCGATGGGCTCAGGGATTGCCATGCCACAATTTTACTAGGCCCTGGTAATGCCAAGTAAAGAAGACAAGCTCTTTCTTCAAGGAGTTTTTCGAATGAAACAGTGTGAGATATACAAAGTAATATACAACAATGAAATGTGTTGAAGAAAAATACAACAGGATGGAGGTTCACTCTCAAGTAGAAGCAGAGCTTTGCTTAGAAGAATTCTGACTCCTCATCCAGTGCTAATGTGAAAGACAAAATGCACCAGAAATTAAAAAGATGGTTTTATGCAGGCTGTTGCTGTAGGAAAAGTGCTCATTGAGAAGTAATGGCTCTGTGGGCCCCGCGGCTGTGCCGCAGTGGGCCCCACAGCTGCTCCACCGTGGGCCCCGCAGATGCTCCACTGTGGGCCCCGTGGCTGCGCCGCTATGGGCCCCATGGCTGCCCTGCTGTGGGCCCAGCGGCTGCTCCACTGTGGGCCCTGCTCAGGGCACCTCACAGACTGGACCTGCTCCCACCCATAGCACGACAACAGGGTGGAGCCGGGCGGTCCGCTGTGAGCATATGTGCTTTCCCACCTCCAACCATGGCAGTTTGTATACACCCCTGTATGTTATAGTATAGTCTGAGGCAGCTATATCTCTTCCCAAGGCGAGAGTCCAAGGATATAGATAAACCCAGGAGTACAGTTATTATCACAGGGAAGATGACT
>PVLD010022344.1:0-29508 GCA_004027595.1 Dinomys branickii | reverse complement strand
AAGCTGACATTGTATCCAGGTATGCTACTGAATTTGCTTATTAAATCTCGTAATTTTAATGGAGTTTTGGGGGTCTTCTGTGTAAAGCATCATGCCATATGCAAATAATGATAATTTAACTTCTTCCTTTCCTATCATTATTCTTTTATTTCTTTCTCTTGTCTAATTGCTTGGGCTGAAGTTTCCAGGACTATACTGACTAGGAATGGAGTCAGTGAACATCTTTACCTTCTTCCTGATTTTAGAGTGAAAATTTTCTGGTTTTGTTCACTTAGCATGATGTTGGCTGTTGTTTTTTCATAGATGGCTTTCATCAAATTGCGATAAACTCCATCTATTCCAATTTGTGTTGTTTTTTTTAAACATGAAAGAATACTGGATTTAGTCAAAAGATTTTTCTGCATCAATTTAGATGGCTCTATATTTTTCTTTTGTTTTTGTCTTTTTAGACAGGGTCTCACTATGCAGTTCAGGCTGGAAATGAGCTCACTTTGTAGCCCAGGCTCACCTTGAACTTACAGTGATCCTCTGTCTCAGCCTCCTGAATGCTGGGCTCACAAGTGTGTGTCACCATGCCTGACATCTCCATGTTAATATGGTGAATTACATTTATCAATTTACCTATGTTGAAATATCACTGCAACGGTTGGATGGTGTTTAATCCTGATGAAGATTTGCTGTATTTGTTTGCCAGTGTCTTACTGAGAATTCTTGCATCTATGTTCATTAAAAAGATGTACCTGTAGTTCTCTTTCTTAGTTTTCTCCTCTTGCTTTGGTATTAGGGTAATGTTTACTTCCAGGAATGAATTTGGGAATATTGCTTCCTTTCTATTTCATTAAAGATTCTGAGTAGTAGAGGTTTTAAGTCTTCTCTAAATTTTTTGTGGAATTTAGCAGTCAATCTATCATGCTGGTAGGTTTTTAACTATATATTCTATTTCACTGATTTATATTGGTGTCATGGTTGATACATTGTGTCAACTTGGGGAGTCTAGAAGTTTGGCTGAGTGATTCAGCAGGAAGCCAGGGTGCTTACTTTGCACACATCCTGAGCTTGTGGAAGAGGAGGGCATGGACATTGTGTGAGAGCTACACGTCCCCTTGGTGGGGGGAGCCTGTTTACAAGGTAAGGGAGAAAAAGAGGCTGATTGCCATTCCTCCCTTTTGCTGGTTGTTTTTGCTGTGCTCTGCTACCATGAACGTTTGCCCTCTGCCATGTGCCACTCTGCCTCTGAAGCAGCCAGGTATGGACTGAAACCTCCACAAACTGTAAGCTAAATAAACCTTTCCTTCCTTCATTTTGGGTGTTGGATATTTTGTCTCAGCAATGCGAGAAATGTAACCAAGACAAGTGGTTTATTTAGAACTTTTATATCTTCTGGGTTCAGCTTTGGTAATTCATATATACCTAGGAATCTGTCCACTTCTTCTGCCTTTCCATCTTATTAGAATACAAGTTTTCAAAGTAGTTGTGGAGGATCTTCCAGTATTCTTCAGGGTGTGCTATGATTTCACTCTTTTCATTCCTAATTGTGTAGATTTGAGTCTTTATTATAATATTAGATGAGGGATTGTCAATTTTATTTAATCTTTCAAAGAACCAACTCTTTGGTTCATTGAGTCTTTGTATTATTTTTTTTCTGCAAAGAAAATAGATAGCCCTGATTTTTCATGGGTTCCTGTCCCATGGAATATTGTTTTCTATTTTTTGACTTTCATTCTATAACTTTATTTGGGTTGGATCTTTCTTCTTGATCCATTCTTCCACTCTATGTCTTTTGATTGGTGAATTGATGGCTACAGCATTAACATTGATGGTTATAACTACTATGTATTGATTTATCCTTTTCATATTATTCTTCTGTTGGTGGTACCTCCCCCTTTTTCCTGCTCTCTTTTAATTGTTTGCCTTGCCTGATGGAATCCTTATGCTGGGGTTCATGGAGTTGTAGTCCTTGTTATATCTTTCTAGATTTTCCTTCAGATTATTTTGGAGTGATGGCTTGGTGGTCATATATTTCATCAGATGTTCTTTGTCATGGAAGTATTTCATTTCTCCATTAGTTTTGAAAGATATTTTAGCAATCTGGGCTGAAGGTATTTTTCCTTTGGGACTTGAAATACTTCACTCTAACCTCTTCTTGATTTTAGGGTTTGTTCTGAGAAGTCAGTTGCGATTCTGAAGGGTTTCTTTATAGGTGATTTTTTTGTTGTGCCTCACAGCTTTTAAGAGTCTGTGTTGAATTGTTGGAATCTTGACTGATATGCTTGTGTGTAGATTTTTTTGATCAAAGCTAATTGGAGTTTTTTAAGCATATTTAACTATATGTCAAATTCTTTTACTTTACCAAGGAAGTTTTCTGCCATGTCTATGAACAGTTTTTTATTTATATCATTTGTGCTATGTGCTGCTTTTTCATTTACCCAGATCAATCTTAGCTTATTTTTCTTTGCCTCATCTAGCAGCTACTGGATTGATTTATCATAATCCCTTGTTATTTTTAAGAGATCTTTCTTTTCATAATCAGTATCCACAAACCTGTCTTTTATATCTGAGATTTATATATACCATAATCTGTTTTCAGATACTTTCAATGAAATTTTTATTCTCCTAGATATTTGCTTGAATCTGTCTTATGGATTTAATTTTTTTCCTATGCTATATTCATGGCTTCCATAATTTTCTTAATCTCCTCAATTTTTTGTCTGTGTCTGCTGTGGAGTCACTAAGCATGGTTTGTGTTGTGGGTACTATCCCTGCACTTATCTGAGAAATTAATTCTGATTTGATATTTTCTAGCATCATTCAGTTGCTTTTTTATTACCACTTCAGGGAGGTGACATGGGTGGCTCTTGACTGTCTCATCTCATTGCCTCCTGTGTTTACTTTTAGTGACCTCTATTTTTGGGGTTTCATCTTTTTTAAGTGTCTTCTCATTTTCTTTTTCATTTTTAGTTTAATTCTGGGGTGATACTTGCAAATTACCTATGGTGGATTGCTTTATTGCTAGTATTTAGAACCCTAACTACTTCTCTGAGGTATTTTCTAGCTGTGTTTTCTTGTTTTAACTCTGTTGCGAGATCCTACCTCTATCTTTAACTTGTTGAGAATGAGACATTGCTGCATGTTTGGTCCAGCCTCTAGTTCTTTGACACTGTGTCTCTGTCTTCTCTATGACCCTTAATCAGTATCAGTCTTGGAATTCCAGGAAGAATAGATGTTTAGAACAATTATGTCACTTTTGGGTAAAATAGTACCATCAGTAATAACAGTAGCATAAATGACAGCCTAGAAAATGACAAACTGAGGTAGCGATGAATTTGTCATCTTTAACCATTTGAACTAGATTTCTCATTATATAACAAAATTTAAAACAAACTAAAAATTTATAAGCAGTGTCAAAATCCTTAATATGTCAATTTTACCTTCAGGGTTAAAATTTAGAAGAGGATAGGGAAAAAATAGAGAGGTAGAGGAAGAGGAAGATATTATAAGTCAGGACAAAGGAGATCATGCTAACTTTGAGAAACTAGTGCAGAAAAACTGTAAGAAAAAAGAGAAGGAAGAGATAAAAAGAATAGAACATAATAACTGCAAGACTAGATACCATGTTCACACTCATGTACAAACAAGATCAAACAATGAAGGAGATAAAAACAACAAAAACAAAACCACAACTACCACAAAAACAGAAAGAGTGAAAAACAGTCAACTTCTAGGTTTGCCTCTGATGTCACTGGTGGACAATGTGTAGAGACAGAGTCCCAATCTGTGTTGATTTATCCCAGCGATCCAGCAGTAGCATTTTTGCAGGCGAAGCATAGTCTCAGTAAGCCTGCACCTTCTGCCGAAGGCAAGACTCATTCAACCTGCAGCCATCAGTGCAGCTTCCATGGGTCTGAGCCAAGCTGGGAGCTGCTAAGTAGAGCCAGCAACTGCTCTGAGTTCTGAGCTCAGCCAGCACCTCTCCAAGACGATGTCCTTCTCACACAGGAAGAATGAATCCTCAGCAGTAACCACCAGCTACTGCAGTCCTTCACACCCACTGCTCCTTTCAACTGCTTCATCTCTCCATGGAGGTCTTTGAGGTCACCAGCAGTCACCATATGTCCATAGGTTTGAATCACTACTCTCACACAGTGAGCCCCATCTTAGGGAGAAGATGCCAATGACTACCTCCTCTTCCTCCCAGGTCGCTGGAAGACTTTTTCCTCCATTTTGTCTTCCTCATGTTGCTGTATTCCAGCATCTGGACAGCAACACTCGGAGAGGCTCTTTCTCTGCTGCTTACCACTCTGCCTTCTTGGTTCTCTTCACTCATAGCTCTGTCTTTACCCCGCTTTTTATCATCTTCCAATGTTTTACGTCACATATTTTATAAACTGCAGCCACCATAATTATTTTGAACAATGGTAGTTTATAAAGAAAAAATAATATATTTAGTATTTATCCAAATATTTACTGTTACTGGAGTTATATATTCCCTCTTATGCATTCACACTGAAATCTAGTGCCCTTTTACTTCATCCTTAAACGTTTTAAGTTTGTATGAGGAAAGATCTAACAGCTTGACAATTTCCTTCACTTTCTCTCATTCCTTTATCATTTTTTGAAGCATAATGTCCTTGCTTTTAAATTTGTGTTGTCTGTACTAAATTTTTTAATTAAACTATCTCATAAATTTTCTCAAACTGATGTTTATTTTTCCTGTATGTTTATTTTTTTCTTTCCTCATAGTCTCAGAATTGCAGTGTCTGTTCTTTTACTCTATTTCAAGTTTGTTCTGTTCTGCAATCAGATGTCTAGGATATTTCTGCCTCACTGCTAAATATACCACATCTGCTCACAGGAAATTACCACGCATCTTTTGGCATAGGTTCCTATACCTTGGGTTATAGTTTGCTTTCTGCCCTTCTACTTCATCCAGACTCCCTGTGCTTTGATAACTTACATATCAGGCAACAGAACCCTTAAAACAATCAAATTGTGTTAAATTATCCAATCTCATCAAAGTTCAACCTATTTTGACAGAATATTGCATCTGAAAATATAAATTTGACTCATATTTGGTGAGTTTTTCCAGGTTCATCTTCTGTCATTCATGAAAAGAATATGTTCCTCATAAACATGCCCTCGCATTTCCCCTACTTTGTCAGAATGTATGTATGTTTATTGAGTACAATGTGTCTGATATAATAAATGTAGTGAAGAAAAATTCCCCTTTGTAATCTTGTAGAGATCTGTGACTAAATATTGTGGTTGTTTTGGCCTCAGAATGCATGTTGTTTTCAATTACTTTGCCCAATTTTATCACTGGGGAAATGACCTAACTCATGTAAATATCAGTTGGCAAATTTAAGAGATGAGAGGATTATTTACTGGCACATGTATTATTAATACTCAAGTTACTTTAACAGCATAAAAATATTTATTTTCTTACTTTAAAATAACTTTAAGTGTAGGTATATACTACATTTGGAGGTTTCTGATTTAAAATATAAGTATATATTTTCTTTTTGTTCATAAATTAGATATAAAATATTCCTCTTAATCCCTCCTTTATTTTCTTTTTAAATGATATAAGCTTACCTATAGACAAAAGGGACATATATATAGTGTAACAAAAATTTTATTTCACATTATTACTAAATATAAAACAAATTGGAAATGAGATTTAAAATAAACTTTGAATGAATCATATAGACTTTATTCCTGAAGATTTTACCAGAAGTTCATCCACTAAACTGATATTTTCCAGTGACTGAATGAGACAGAAGGAGGAGGAGGAAGACCCCTAGAAAAAAGGAAGTATAAAAGAAAGAAAACAAAAACATCTAAAAATATAAGCTTTTATGAAAGAGTTTAAGAGTCTGACACACGAAATTGAGAAAGGAGGACAATAGGTAAAGAAGAATTATTCTTCAAATATAGTTCAAATTAATATAGGAACTTGTGGGAAAAATTTCAGTATCCGTCTGACAGCAAAGTAATCATCGCTAGCATTATTAAGATGTTATGGCTTCTGTCCATTATCTGAGACTGCAGATAGTCAGAGAAAAAGGAAAATGTCTTAGAAATTAGCCAGGCTGGCCAAGAACTGAAGTTATCAATGCAGAAAAAGATAAACAATCATATTGAAAATATGTCATATTTTAAATTAATTGAAAAAGTGTGGATGAGCAAAACCAAATAAGAAAACATGGATGCATTCTATATTAGTTAAAAGTAAAATCACTATTAAAATGTACTGTTTGTTTACCTCAGTTAGGAGCTGGGTAAAAACATGAGAATACAAAAATCATTATAAATAAGAAAGTGAGACCACCATTATTACACAAAACCAGTAGAAATACAAACATAAACATTTTTAGAAAACATTCTGCCAAAATCTACTGATGGTTCACATATTCTTCAAGAGTACGTGCATTGGAAGTAAAATCTTCTGTTGCAATATTTTGATTCATATTATTTCACTTATTTGTTTCAGTAAGTTTCATAATAAATTTTATATGGAACTATATCAAAGGTATTTTAATTTTTCAGAATAAAAGTCTGAGGCAATAGCCATATATGGTAATCATAATCACATATCATAATGATTTTAAATTTAATTAAGTTAAATTTACTATTTACAAATACTGCATTTACTATTTAGACATATTTTCCACTTTCAGCTAAATCCATGGGATTATAGTTTAAGCGTATAATATAAACTACAATTTGTCTTTCTCTGTTTACTGTCTTTTACTATAACACATACTAAATTCCTAAGGAAAAAGTTTATTTGGGTCCATGGATTTGAGTTTAAATCCATGATTTGTCGGCCCTGTTGCTTTGGGGCAAGCAGTGAGGCAGCATTCTATGACAACACATTTAGGCCGGAGCCAAAGAACTCAAATCCGAAACATCAATAAAAAGAATGGATGACAAAGAAGCTCTGTGGACACGCAGGCCCCTTCAAGACCACGCTATCTTGTCCTAAAAGATCAACTACTTACCAAAGGAGGTGCTCTGCAATCCCGCCCTTTAGCACGTGGCACGGGAGAGCGTTTGCGAGTCTAAATTACAATGTTTCCACCCTTGTCACCCAAAGGTCTACATCTATCTCACAATAAAAAACTGGATTTGTACAATTCCCAGAGTCCCAGTTTTAAGTTTTCCACATTACTAAAAAATAAATCTTCAAAGTCTCTTAAGAGACTCAAGGCAGACTCAGATGTTGGATCCTCCAGAAACCAACACGAAAGTTACATGTTTCCAAGTTACAACGTTGGCAAACAGAGTAGACTTTTCCATTCCAAAAAAAAGAAAAGAGATCAGAAAAATATGAAGAAATTGATCAAAACCAGCAGCAAAACCAGCACGGTTGGTTTAAGTCCTACAGGTTGGGCTCTACGCTAATACAGCGCCAGCTTCCGAGGCCTTTAGAGTCTCATCCACATTGCTTTGCCAGTTGTAGCCGACATGACCATCATCTCCTGCTGGCTTTACATTCTGCCTATGGCGTCCTTGGCATGTGTTCCTTGTTGAGATCTCTAATGTACAGGTTTTCCATTATAGCTTTGGCTTCTTCTCTCAGTGCCATACTCCCTTGTCAGGTGCAAGGACTTCAACAATAAAATGCGACACGCTACTTTATCTCTCACGCTTCCTTTTGAAATATTGGTGGAAGCCACCAGAAACCCATGCTCTTTCAATTTTTTATAACTGCAAAACTGGCATTAGGTGGCTAATGCTAGATTTGCTTCCAACATGAAGCACAGCAGAGTCTGCTCGTTCCACAGTTGTAGCATCTTCTGGGAGTCTTGCTACTTTAGGTATTTCTAGATAAGCAACATCCAAAAGGGTCTCTTCTCAACTGAAAATCTGGCATTTTTTTCCTTTTTCAATTAAATATATTGGTTCATTTTAAATATGCATACTGGTCACATTCGTTATAGTTAATTAGTACCTGTGCATGATATAACTTGATTTTTCCTCTTCCCCTACCCTCCTTTCAACCCTTCTTCCCCTCATTTACAAAAACTTTATTTCCATTTTTCCTTCTCTTCTCATCATTTTTGTCTTTTCCCCTCTTCATTTTCCCTTCTTCCTCCATATTTCCCCTTCCCATTTGAAAATTTTCTTCACATTTCATAGTATCTGTCATGAACTTTGGTCCTTATTTACACTGTTGTTTTCTCACACCAGAGAGACAACGCAGTGTTTACATATGTGTTCAATGTACTTCAGTTAAGAGAATGGCCCCAAGGTGCATCCATTTAGCTAGAAATGTCTGAACCTTAACCTTCTTTACAGCAGAGTAATATTCCATTCTGTTGAAAATAAAGCTCATATTTAGTATCCATCTATCAGCTGATGGACATTCATGCTGCTTCCAAGATGCGGCTGTTACACACTGCACCACCATAAACACGGGTGTGTGTGTACTGGTGTGGTCTGATGCTTTTGGTTCCTTTGAGAAGATACCAAGAGAGGGAAGAGTTGGGCTAAATGGAACCTCACAGTGGCTGCAATAGTCTACACTCCCACCAACAGTGGACAAGGGTTCTTTTTCTCCCCAAAGCTCCAGAAACGTTTGTGATTGACTTCTTGATAATTGCTATTCTCTCTTCAGTGAGATGACCAGTGATATTGACATTATTTTCATATATTTTTGTGCTGTTTCTACTTCTTCATCTGAGAAGTGTCTGCTTTAGACACCCATTTTTGGATTGAGTTTTTAAACTTGAGAGGTCTCATTTTTAAATTCATATATACTCTAGATAGTACTGCTTTTTGTCTTTTTAAGGCAGGTTCTCACTGTGCAGTTTAGGTTGGCCTGGAGCTCACTTTGCAGACAAGACTGTTCTAGAAATTGCAAAGATCCTCCTGCTTCAGTCTGCAGAGTGCTGGGATTATAAGCATGCACCAGACAGTAGTCCTTTGAGGAAAAACTGCCAAATTTTTTTTCCCACATTGTGGGTTGTCTCTACTCTGCTGGAGGTTTCTCTTGCTTTGCAAAAGATTTAATGAGATGAAATCCCAGTTGTTAATTCTTCATGATAGTTACTACGTAGTTTGGGTTTTATTCCTAAAATCTGTGCCTTAACCAATGTACATATTGTATCTTCCAAAAGATTTAGTATTTCTGTTTTAATATTCAGATCTTTCATCTATTTTGATTTTAGTTTAGTGTATGTTGATGGATATTGATCTAGTTTTAGTCTTTGGCATGTGGAAAGCCAGTTTCTCTAGCATCATTTACTAAAGAGGCTGTCTTTGTTCTAGTGAGTGTGTTTGGTCCCTTTATCAAAGATAAGGTGGCTAAATATGTCTGGAGTTGTTTTTGCATCTTTTAATCTATTCTATTGATCTTCAGGTCTGTGTTTTTGTCAATATTATGCTATTTCATCAAGTAACTTTGTAGTATTATTTGAAGTCAGGGTCAAACAAAAATCTTTGAAACAATTTCTCACATTTGCATAATTGAGCCTGAAAGCTCTGGGTTCTAACTGATTCCTGAGGTGCCCTCAAACATAGTTCCAATTGCTAATTGTGACGTATGGGCCTTGTTTCTATAGGGGCCTATCACTGTACCTTCTTAGGCAACAAAATTAAAAGTGCTCCCTTCCTAGCCAAATTTTAAGTTTTTGCCAGTATTTTTGTTATGCCTCCCTCTATTCTTGATTCTCATTGTAAATTTGACTAAAATGCCCAGTAAATCTCAGGTCACTGCCTAAATTCTATAATACTTTGAAGTATCTTCTGCCAAGTAAACTTTAAGCAACATCCAATTAAGTCTCAGGATAATGATAAAATACAGTTATATTCTTTGCTAGGGTATCAAATGTGTGGCTTTTAGTCCAATATCCAATGAAGTCCTCAATTTCACAGGAAAACTCATGAATGTATCCTTTACTATCCACCTTACTATCAGCATTCGCTCTTCAAAGCTCTCGCAAAAAACAGTCCGCCGAGCTCCAGCTGCAGTACTCTAGGCTTTCTGTAGTCCATTCCTTTACTCTTCTGAAAACTCCTCTAGAAAATTCATTTCAACTCTTTCTCCACTTCATACCAAATATAACAACTGACCCACTTCCTGGCACCACTTCCTGGGTTGATCAGCCTCACATTATTGTAAATGTTACGTGTTGTTATATCATCAATTTATAAAGAGAAAAAGATAATTTTGGCTTACAGTTTTTGGAGCTGTTAGTCTGTGATAGACTGACTCCCTTGTCTCTGAGCCTGTGACAAAGGCCATATATCGTGGCAAAGATGTGCAAAACCACAGCTGCTCGCTTCACAGTTGGGCCCTAAAAGAGAAGAGGAGGAAGTGAGAAATCCTATGTTCCCTCTCTATCCGGTGAAGCAATAGAGATCTGAAGGCCTCATGGGGCCCACTTCTTCTTAGTCCCACTCTGGGTAGGAAGCCTTTAGTACATGTGCCTTTGGGTCTAAACTCGAGCATTTTGCTTCCCTTATATGATCAGTAGTTCATTAGAAGAAAGGGAAAATATACACAAGTTCAATAAGGGCTATTTTTGTGGGAAAATAAAATGTTACAGATGCTGAGGACCGTTAGACCAGTTTTGAAGTTAGAGAATAGTTTCTAAGAAAATTGTCTCTAATTAAAACCAGAAATTAGCCATATTGCTGGAAAGAAATAAATTCAAGGGAATGAATTAGATAAACTTTCAGGCAACAGGGCAGCATTTGTGATGATGTAAAAGTGTGAGCAAAGCCTGATATATTCAGTGACCTAAATGTAGCTGAGAGTATCATGTCAGGATGTGCTAGAGGTCTACCAAAAGATAAGGCAAGTCAGAATGAGGAAGGTTCTTGTAAAGTATGCAAAGCGATTTAGAATGAATTCTGAAACCATTTCATTATAAAGTGTGAATAATACATAATCCTAATTGAAATATTTGAATTGGTGATGCTGGTTTGGAAGGTTAAGTGAAAAGTAGGACAATCTACAAAAGACAGCAACTGTGGAAATGCAGAAGAATCAAATGTCCTTGAAGTGTGGTTGCTGGCATGAACATGTGGAATCTTAGAATCACCATGAGGGATAGCACACTTCTCAGTGTTCTTCATTTAATTAGTATAGCTTTCATGAACATCATCATGATCATTTAAATTAATTTTTGAACTTTAAAGGTTTTTAAATCATAGTTCAGTGTTATACTATGTTTAAGTGTTTGAATGTTATTCTTTCTTTATAAATTACATAATGTGGAAGAGTGGACACAAACAAATTTTGAAGTGTTAAGAAAAATATTTCCTCCTACGTGATCTTGCAATACCCAAATTTACCATTAATCCTATGTCTTATCTCTTAAATCGACAGTATAGTATTTTCCATATACCAGTCCTCTATTTTTTTCCATGCGAAATGAGGATATTGTTACAGCAGAAACAGAGTATCCATTACTTAACATGTATGTAAGAAAGGGCAACAAAATACATTTCCCTTGTATGAGGAATGTTTGCTTGAAAATAAAGCTAACAGATCAGAATATAGAAACAATAACTAGAGATTGACAGACACAGAGGAGAGATTTGCAGCCATCCATTCAGTATGAGCGTCTTAGTTAAGCTACCTAGCAAGCTTTTCCCATTCATTTCTTTACTAGTAATTTGAACCAATATTGTATTTGATTCTGAAGTAATTTATAGGATATTTCTTTCATCATCAATTTAAAGTATATAAATAAAATTCTTTAACATATTTTAATATTTTGATGAACTTTTCAGTTTGTCCTAATATTCTTGTTACTTATTCAAGCTATGTTTCATCTATATCTCATGAACTTTGCCCATGACTTTCCTTTCTAGTAAGTTGAAATATTAGATCATTTAAACAAATTTGCAAGCAATAATAACTTTAACATTCCTTTCCTTTCATTTCTTTTGGGTTCAGTAATATATAATTAGGTATATAAAATTGAGTCACAAGAGAAAATTAAAAAAACTTTATACAGGCAGGTAAATCACTGTGAAATCATTTTCTTAGCAAATTCTTTTTAATAATGTTTTTATACAAGCACAGTAAGAGCACATACCAGTGATAATAATAGATACCTACGTTTTCATTATTACTCATGGAAAATTATCATTGAGATGTGGCAGACAGGACACTGATAAACAATGTTAATATTCTTTTTATGATGTTATTAACTGAAAGCACAAAGTCATTTTTAACTTCAGAACTTTGACCAGGAATAATATTAAGGCATATAATAGATATGCATCTTGGTATAAATGCCTTTATAACTAATGCATAGTAAAGAGAAATAAACATAAAACATTTTATTTGGATTTGTAATCAACAATTTTTAAAGGAACAAAAATATTGTACTGTATTGTAGTGGAATTCTGCATATGTATACAATTAAAATATTACATAGAGTAAATACATGTGGCCTTGTAGGCCTTCATCAGACAGTATTTTAGAGTTAAATTTTGTTCATTTCCATAATAAGAACATTTATTACCTAGTATATACATGTTATTTTCTTAGGTCCTGAAAATAGAAGCATGTTTACAAAAATCCTCTTAACTTGTAGGGGCTTACAGAAAACCATTCGGCACAAAATGCAAAGTTTAAAACAATGATACCAGAGAAATAAGGCAGAAACTTTCATTCTCCCAGAGGAGCAGTTGAGGACAACCATGTTTTGTTCGAGACCGGAGATATGTCCATGGTTCAGGTTTGATTCCAGCCTGAACTACAAAGTGAGTTCAAGGCCAGCCTGAGTTGCATAGTAAGAACCTGTCTTAAAAAACCAAAAACACTTAAAAACAAATAATGTGTAGAAGACTATCAGTAATGAGGTTAGAGGAGGAGATTTCCTACTGCCTTCTGCCCACCATGAGCAGTTTCTCCTCTGTCATGCCTCTCCACCATGCCAGCCTGCTTTGGAGCCAGTCAACTATGGACTGAAAACTCTACGAACTGTGAGCCAAGTAAGCCTTTACTCTTTTCACTTTGGGTGTTGAGAATTTTGTCTCAACAATTAGAAAAGTAAGTAACACAGTATACTTAAAAACTGAAAGTAATGAACACAGATATGGTTCAGTTTGTAAGGTGTGATGTGGCAGCTCAAAATGAAGACATCAAGACTACTTCAATCTCACTAGGGAATTTGAATTTCATTCCACAGACAATTAACTGTAATGCATAGTTAAGAAGTCACACTGTTCTAAGCAGCACTGTGGAGCATGTCATGAGGGTGTCTGGAAACTGAATTCATAATATATATGAGGCAGAAGCTATAAAACATGATTTTGCCACATTTTTGAGACCTTCTGGGATTGGTACCTACCTGGTGACTCTGTCTGTAGAGGGAGCACACTCTAGCCTTGTGATGCACTTTTTCTAGCGTAAATGTAGTACATCCAAGGAGGAAGAAGAAGAGTGGCAGCTATAAAACTCTAAATATTAACCTGTGTGTCTTCTGTGGTACATGACAACTTTTTTTTTCCTGGCTCATCAACCATCTGACTTTCCAGTGTTTTTCTACAGTGCGTATGTTAGAGGCTGGAGTCCTCTTCTTCTTTAAAGTCATGATGTAGTTAGTAGTTTCAAAGACCCAAGGCGGCATCCCAGTTAAGTCTGATATTTTACTGAAACTTTACACTGCATATAATTATAACAATTTTTAAATGTGCATAAATGCATTTCAATATCTCTTGTTGCTGATATTTAGCTTTAAAGCATAATAAGCAAATAGTATAGCTTAGGGGCATGTTTATATGTTTATTTTCCAGCTTTAAATTTATTGGTAGTTTCCATAGAAGAAATAAAGTCAATTTACAAATGTCAGTTAATATAATATGTGCATAAAATAATGTGCTTAGGTAAATTATTTTATATATTGCTATGCAAATATAGCCTTCCACACTTTCACTGCTTTGGGGTATATATACGCATTCATGTTTATTTTTGCCATTCAACTCTATACTTCACATATATTGATATGGTTTTTGTTTGTTTTTTGTTTTTTTTTGCGGTACTGGGGATCGAACTCAGGACCCTGCGCCTGCTAGGCAGGCGCTTATTCCACTGAGCTATATCCCCAGCCCCTTGATATGGTTTTTAAAAATAAGTTTCAATTTCTTTTGACATAAATACAAATGAGACAAATTTTCTGTTTTATCTTGTTTATATCCTGCTAGACTGACAGAAAATATTTAAATAGGTTACAAACAGAATCAGGAAAATTGGAGGATTTGCATAAATATTGCAGGTTTCTTTACCATGTGATTATTAATATTGAGTGGAAGTAGAAATATTTTCATCAGACCTGAAGAATTGGTGGTATATAAGCAAATATTATAGTGAGACATTTTAGGGAGAACATATGAGGACAATAAAAGCAAGAAATATAATAAAATATATGGTGCTATTTTTGTTATTTTCTATTGTTAGTAGCAGAAACTCAAAGTGGCTCATATAGTAAGGAATGCTGACTTCTCACATAGGAATCTTTCTTATTAAAGTGAGTTTTGGTGATAAACTTGTAGTGTATTAATACTATTTTTATGAACTCATATTTCTATATGATGATAGTTTTTTCTCATACACTCTACAAGCATAAGCGCTATTTGGGGACAAGAAAATAATTTTCCTTCCTAGTTTATTAATATAAGAGTAAGGGAAACCTCTCCCAGATTATCTCCACTAAATCTACCCTCAAAGTCATCAACCTAAGCTGAGCCACCTATGCAGTTTTTAAACAAAGCATGGAGCACTTATTTGATTCTCTTTAGAACAATGAATCTTGGCCTTTCAAGTCTTCAGGTCATTTCTTCAAGTTGCTACTTATTGTTCAACAGCATAAAATGAATGGAATTTGAAAAGATGACCACAGTTCCAAACATAATGCATTCTGGAAATGTTAAATAGATGTTTTTGACTAGAGAAAAATGAATGTAAGTGTGTTATGTTACCTCACTGAATTTTCCTTTTACATATATTAAGTATATTTATACTATTATATGTAAACATATTGTTACTGATTTAGTATGTTATTGAAATATGAAGGGCCATTTACTTATAAAATGTCATGTTGCTACATTAAAAAATCATTCTTCAGTATCGCCATCCATTTTTGTTTCTCTAACAGAATACCATAGACCGTATAATTTACATAGAGTGGAGGACTTTTTTAGACCATGGTTCTGGTGCTGACCAAGTCTTCAATATATAAGACTTTGGAGATACCCAAGGTCCAACATATAGTAACTGAGAACTTAGGAGTGAAGAAAGTTACTGTTTATGTGGTTTCCTCTTTAATTTGATTAGATGGATTTCTTCCTGCCTCTGAACACTGAACCCTGTAACCTGA
Source organism: Dinomys branickii (assembly GCA_004027595.1). Taxonomy (NCBI): domain Eukaryota; kingdom Metazoa; phylum Chordata; class Mammalia; order Rodentia; family Dinomyidae; genus Dinomys; species Dinomys branickii. The sequence goes on along the minus strand of PVLD010022344.1, from coordinate 14,167 downwards.
TCCATTTACTTCAGAAACTGGAATCCACCATTGTTTTCTTCACCATTTTGAAATCATGTATTCTTTCTTCCAATATTGTCATATGTGGAATCCAGGAAAATGTATTCTTCAAGGCCTTTAGAATGATGTCTTTGAAATGCAAACATAAAAGCAGAGAAAGTCTGCATCTACCAGTCTCTGTAAGATGGTAAGAGCATAACTTTAAGGCATACCACGTAGAAAATAAGGATGGTATAATTACAGAAAAAAATGTGAAAACTTGGGAATAACTGTGACCTTTTTGTCAGATCACTTTGATCAAATTCTTCCACAACGCAGTCAAGATTATTTCAACTATTCCTTCTCCATGTTTAAGATTGTTCTGTCTTATTTCAGTGAGGTTGAGTTCAGTCAATCCCTTATTATTGTCTTGAACAAAAGCCTGTTTGGCTTTTGAATTTTAATTCAGATTTTAGAATGATAATGTACTTTATGTTTTTACAGTACCTTCCCTTTTAATTTTTCACTTTTAAAATGTGCAAAATATGTTACTCATGATGAGATATTGGTATAGTACATGCAGTAGTTTGTTTTTGTGAGTAAAATATTTTAGTGTTAAAGACAGTACATATCAGTGTGCTTATTTGTGTTATATGTATTAATGTGTTCATATTTTAAATCTGCCTTAACAAATTGTAACAGATTTGAGTCTTAAGGCAACACATACTTCTGCCCCACAGATCTGTACATCAAAACTCCTGAGTGGATTTGGATGGCTTCTCAAAGTCTCACAAGTTATCATTACTAAGCTTATTACCAGATTGTGTGCAGAATAATTTGCTTGCAGTTTCATCTGATTTGGGCTCAATCCAGCCCTTTCCAGTGTAGGTCTCTGTGTGCCTGCCGGCTGTCAGCCACAGCTCCGTTTCTGCTTGTCAATACTGCTCACTTTCCTTGGCTTGTGGTCTTTTCTGCATTTCCAAACCAGTTCCAACTATTCCATCCTGCTCTTATTTCTATACACTATCTTCTCATGTTAACTTTCTTACACAGTTGTGACTCACTCTTCCTTTATTGTTAGGAGGGGGTACTGGAAATGGAACTAAGGCCTTTGCACTGACATAAATCCCCATCCTTTAAAAACATTTTTCTGTGTGTGTCTTAGACAGCCTCACTAAGTTGCTGAATTGTTCAGCATTGGCTTGAAGTTGTGACTTTCCTTCCTCAGTCTCCCAGACTGATTGAATCACAGACATTTGCCACCACATGTAGCTCGATCTACTTGTAACAGCTCAAGTATCAAACCCTCTTAGATAACCCTGAATGTTCTCCCAATTTTAAATTCATCTTAGTAGAAGATAGGGGCTGTGGTTGTAATTCAGTAATCAAGCATTTGGCTAGCATGGGTGAGGTTCTGTTTGATCCCAGGAACCACACACACACACACACACACACACACACACACACACAATCACCTACATAGTAACATTGATTCCACCTGCAAAACACTTCAGTAGTATCTTTATTAGTACTATATTCAATAATGAGGGAATAAGAATATTGCAAAGATAAGTTTTGGGATTTACTACAACCTCTAATATTTATTCTCAAGAGGAAGAAATATTACATAATGTATATCTATCATTGCATGGAAATTACTGATTGGCAAGTTAAATTAAAGCACATACTTAATAATCACTACTTTGTCAAAAAGCTTATTCCTTATCAAGATTGCTAGGTCAACTAGTTGCTCTATACTATTACACAATCATTAACCTGGTAGAAAAAAAGAGGACAATTACTATATTCTCACTTGGCCCTGCGGTATTTGACTGAATACTAGCATTTACTAACCCTATATAGATTGTATATATTTATATGTGTGTAAATAATTGTGTATTTATTGCTGTAATTTTATTTGTAGTTTTGAGAGCAGCTCTGTATGTTGCTCTCTGCTAGATTTTAAAACTAAATACTGTACATCTTCTTTCCACTAGGCATAGAGAAGAATGAGCTAAATCATTATTTTAAATGAGTATGTGTTATTGAATTCAGGTACACTAATTTGTTGTGGATGACTTTGAACCTCCATTCTATGATGCAGTGCTTTACAAAATTCCATTTTCTTGTTTTCCTCAAGAAATATCTAACTGTTCACAAATGGCAGAACTATTCTTTACCATATGGACAAACTATTACTTGAAATACATAAATGAATTCTAAGAAATTATTAGATTTTTCCCTTGGTATGTCTACATTATTCAAAAATGTCATTTTGTTCAAAAATAGTACATGCTTAAACATATTCAATAATAATTTATTATATACTTGAACTTTTCTAAATAGAACTTAAGTGTTCTTGCCACAAACAGTACCTATGTAAATATGAGAGAGATTTTTTAAATGGCACAAAACAGTGAGTTGTTTAGAATTCTGATTGCATAAACATTAGAACACATTGATGGGGAATCTTTTTAAGTTGATTATGTGCATTACATAAAGGATTACCTGATCATAAACACATATAAGTTTGTACTCTCCTGGCTTTATGATGTTTCTAATTGTGTATGTGGAGCTTACACAGAGAAGAGAAGAAATAATATTACCTTTAATATATGAGGTTATTTAAATGTTACTGTTAATACAAAATAAAAGAAACTTTATCACTAAATTTAATGAACATTATATTCTAGTTTTAAATATGCCCTGTATTTTGAGTTTTACATTGTGTAAGACAAGTAATATTTTCTGTGACAATTGCTTATTAATAAGCTTCTTATAAACACATATTAAAATAACTTTAAACAATATACAATATGTAGTACCTGTGTACTGGATTTCTCCTTTGACTCTGAACATCATTTATGCCCTTGAGTAGATAAGAGAGAGAACATAGTGCTGGTATTGAAAACGTGCCAATATATTGAAAATAAAATCCAAGAACTAATGCTTGGGAACAAATTACATTCCATGTTAAAAGGAAGACTACACCGTGTGCCAACAGACCCCTGAGATGCATATTATTCAAGTGTGCAGAATGACTTCTTCACAAGGATTTTAAAAGAGATGAATACTAAATGGGCTAGGCTACATCAGGCAAATCGTACGTTACATCAGAAGTAGACACTTTAGTTTCATGACTCATTGACTTGGAAAACTGTCTTAAGGGTATTAAGGAAAAGGAAAAGAAAGAAGAAAAGCTCAATAGAAATAAAATATCTATCACAAACTGTGTCAGAAGGGATGAAAAAATATCATGATGCATGGAACTGTAGAAAGAGAGACTCCAATTTATCTGGAAAAACTTCTTACACCTGGTGATTTTTGTGACACAAAAATTGCAATAACAATATTTTCTGTCTGAGTTAAGATACTAGCATCTGTGAAAGATTGCACGGACCAAGCACAAGACATGAAAGATTTTAAGTGGTTAAACAAATATTTTACAGTTAAGCTTAACTCTTTTCACAATTCATCAATTATATGATAAATTTAATGTTTCATTTTTAAAATACAAAAGAGGAAGATTTAACTATAAATCATTTTATCAATAGTAGTCATGTTAAGTAACAAAATAACTGTGGGGTTTAAAGCTATGGAGTATAAATTTAAAACAGAGTTCTGTGACTCTGAAATAAAGAAATCAAAATCACACTAAGAATATATTTTAGTTCCTGCCATACTGCAAATAGACACTAATGAAAAGAAATATATAATATGCTTTACAGATTATTTTTGGCACATGAACAAAATAACACTGCCTTGTTCTGTGACATGAGAAAAACCTTATGCTAAAATTCAGAGTTAAAACGTAAAATAAAGTATTGAGACAACCTGATCTTTATTGTTATTTCAATACATATATCTTGAGAAAAGAACAGGGCACTTTGAAGCCAGGTCTAAGAAGTTTCAGTTAAAAATAGCAACAAACTGTGATACAAATTAAGAAATTTTCTGACAGAAGATTTTTTTCCTGAAGGCTAAATTTAAAACACAGTATGCTAACAGAGAGTAAAGATAACATGACCATAACAATAATAGTGTTAATTTTTGTGTATTGTAAAGAGCCCACATATAACTATTCACAGTGAGGTTGTATTTTCAACTAATATGTAGATGACTGAAAAGGACTGAACAATCAGTTTATGCACTATATATTTCAAGGCAAGCATAAACCTAAATAATGCGTAAAGGCACCAATGCTGCCTTCTCTGTTCTTTTATAGGTACACATACCTCCTTTGCCAGAGGTAAATGCAAATACAGCAAGTGAATCCAATGTTTCAAACATATTATATAGTTTGAGAAGAAATAAAAGTCAAATTACTAGTTTCTGAAAATTACCCTGTTATACAAGATTATACTCAACAATCCTAATCACAGAGAATAAGATTAGCAAGATTATCATGTTGTTAATTATTAGAAAATTATCATCTGCCAGAGCTGCACTCAGCAGGCATCTCAGCACATACTGATGAAAGCAAAATAACACTTGGCTGGAGAGAAAATTTAAATATGTTGCTTAGAATATTGTCACTACACATGAGTCCATGAAGATGGGAATGAGAATAAGAAATGCTAATTTGAAAAATTGCTTTAGACACTGAGCACAGAAGCGGAGATAAAATACAATAAATGAATACGTTTTATGTACATTGATGCATCAAAGGTAAATCGTGAAGACTTTACAATCAAATATTAGCAAAAATTCCCTAGAAAAATTAAGACTCCTGAGTAGTTTTCTCAACTGTAAGAAATATCTAAGGAAAATCTTGGGACATAGCTAATAGAAGAGCGAAGGTCATATAGAGCTAAAAGAAAATATAAGATTTTGAGGACATGGTTAGTCACTTGATAATTTCAAAAATAAATAAAAGATGTGGAATGATTGGGGGATATAGTTCAGGTAAGAATGAAATAGAAGTATACCTAATTTTAGAGTCTATATGGTTGACAACTTTTAAACTAAAGAAATCAATGCTAAAAGAATTGAAAATGTTAAGGTATTTAAGGAGATTAAATTCCATGATTAGACTTTTTAACAGATTATTTAGATTTTTGAGTACCAATTTAGTAAATTATTCAAGAAAATCCACTGAATGAAGGAAGAAGATAATTGTTGTTTACTTGTATAAAATATGAGTGAAGATGTACTAATTTCCCCAGCATTCCTATCTGGTTTCTGTTGTTAAATTGTAATTAAAACAATAGAGTTATAATGTTACTTTAACTACAAAAATGCAGTTGTCATGAAAATACTTTTATTTCTCAGACGTTTATTAAATGTCAGGCTAAATGTTAACAAGGATTTTTCAGTTAACAAATGTCACTTACTGTTTTTCTCCTTCACAAAAATGTAAATCATTTTAAATTTACAGTATTGAATATATTTGTTGGTAATAGTTATCAGAATTGCAGTACCTTATAGGAACTTTTGAACCCGGAAACTCACTTCACGTCTCTCTAAGATACCCTGTATTATGAAAAGTAACATATTATGGAAAGAGAAGTTGAAGAAATTAAGGTCAAGGAGGTCATTGATTACTGAATTTTGGTGAAGGTAGATAGTTAAATATGGATACCTTCTGGGAGTCAGAAGAAAGATATAAGAAAAGTTAAACATAAATTACAGATGATCAGAAACTATTATTTAGTATTGGTGAGTATATATTTTCTGTATAAAGGGTTCATACCAACCTTTATGAAGGTAGATCAAAATATGCAAACATAAGTGAAATACTGGAATAACCATGAACTGAGTATTAAAATAACTGAGTTTGATCATGTGGAAGGATTTCTAGGTCACTGTTGACTACTAACTCTTCACAGAGGTGTTCAGTAATGTGGGTATTTGAAGAGGCAGTCATAGCGCTTTATATATGTTCACGCTGTTTAAAGGAAAATTGAAGCATAGATTAAAAAGAAGAAATGCTGACCTTCCATCAGTGTCCTCGGTGTTTTCAGAATATTTGATTACCACATAAATGAGTTATCCACCTACATTTTCCTTATAAAATGAATTATATATATATACATCGAAGTCTTTGTTGGAGAATTAGGAAATAAGTCAATAAGCTAGATCTTGTCAACATGACTTCCGCACCATTGAATAAAAGATATGGACAGTGTTGCTGTGGTGGAACATGCAATCTCACACCCTAGCTGATTTAGAAATGTCCCATTCAGACACTTAAGTTCATCTAGATCCCTTTTTAATGACATCAATTTTAATAAAACCTCTTGATAATTTTAGATCCCTTTAAAGTTAAAAAGCAATACTATATTTACTCTGAGAATTCTGGGATATTCAGCATTTATAATATTATACTTAAGTTAATGAACAAATCTTTAGTTTATTAATTGTTCCATTGTAAATGTTTTTCAATATTTGATGTAGTCTGTGTGAAGGTGCATAACCAAATTTTCAGACTTAAAAATCAAAGGCAAAAGTTACCTTTTATTACTTTGTTTCTGAGGATGTAGCTCATTGGTGCAGCACCTGCCCAGCAAGCATGAAGTCATGAGTTCTATTCCCAGTATCAGAAGAAAAAATAAATAAATAAATAAAAATAAACAAAGCATTGCTATTACTTTGTTTCAGTAAAATTAGTGATAAATATTTCTATGAGAGAACATCATAATATGTGTAATATACAACCAATATACTATTAATAAGTACTCTAGTAAGGTAAAATACTTAAAGAACATTGTAAAATAGCCATTCAGCTTGGGATCTAAAAGGTCCCCCAAACGGTATACTGTGTTGAAGGATTTGGGTCTGGGGAGCTGCTTTGATCAGGAGGGCTCTGACATCATCACCTGGATTAGCTGTTAATTAGCTCATAATTCAGTGGGAAAATTAGAAGTGGATGAAGTCAGCAACCAAGCGCACAGTTTAAGTGTATCTGGCCCTCAGCCTTTTCCTCTCTGGCTTTTTCCCTCTGTGCCTTCTGGCTGCTCTGAGCTGCTCCACCAGGCTTCTCCTCTTGATGACCTGCATGGTCTCAGAGCCACAGCAGAAGAATCAGCTGCCCATGGACTGAAACTACAGGCCCAGATACATCATTCTCCTTTCAATTCCCTTGTCGGGTATTACGTCATAGCAACAGATGCTGACTAACATAATAACAGACAGCAGCAGCTACCTCTAGTTTTCTTCCATGTTAGAGGACTTGGCTTCTTAGTTTGGTTTTATTGTGCGTTTCCATCCACAGTGATTGAGTTCTTCTTCATTTCCTTGTGTTAACTGGAGAATGCATGGGCCTGTCCTGGTCCCAAGCAGCGGCTCCTGGAGATTGCAGGGCCGATGGAGGTTCCTTCGCGATCATGCTTGAACAGCGTGCCAACTGTGGATACGGGGCAAGCCGGGGCTTGAGCCACCCTCAAGCTGGAAAAAGAATTACCAACAGCCAACATGGAGAAATATTGGGTTTATCAGGTCATCTAGTATTGAAGCGGTACAAGTTAATACAGGCTTACAGAAAATAAACAGCCTGCTTCATATTTCTGAAAGGGAGGCAGTCAGATTAGAAAAAAATATAACTACTTAATTCTTCAAAATCCAAATGATATTGCATATGAATAAACATCAAAAGTAAAAGCAAACTATGGCTTTATATAATGATCAAACTAAGATTTCTGAAAATAGCCACATAAGAACAAATATGGGTAAAGTCTAGGATGGAAAGTTAAACCAGCAGTGAGTTTAAAGTGAAAACCGAGAAATGACTCAATACACTAATAGATGTCTTAAGAAAGATGTGAAACAATGTAAAATGTGAACAAAAATCCTTAAATAGAAAAAAAACACACTAAGCAACTTTAAAACAGTAGAAAGAATCAATAGCAAAATAGGTGAAACAAAGGAATGAATGGTTTCAGAAACAAGCTCCTTGGAAATATGCTGTCAGAGGAGATGAAAAGAAAAGAGAATGAAGAATTTCAAAATAAACCTAATGGAAATTTGGGAACAAAAGGGAATAAATATTTTGTTTCCCATTGTTTGCTTTAAAGGGTCAAAGGGTTGCAAAACTTATTCAATGGTTAATAAGATGAAATTCAAAACAAGATGATAGCAAGTCGTTGTTTTTGTTATTTTGGTTTTTGTTCTTTTTAAAATAAAGAGGATAAAATAAGAATAACCCTGAGGTCTAAAAAATAATACAAAAATGAATACATAGGAAAGGATATAAATATTCAAAGGAAAGAGAGATCAAAGTTTATCAGTAAGATTTAATTCAACCAACTTTATCCCAAACGTATCTTACAATAAAGATTTAAAGGTGAGACACAAAGAGAAATTTTTCAGGAGTTAAGAAAAGGAAAGAAACAAATAACATGTACAAATTCTCCGGTTTACTGGACAGTAGACTTACCAGCACAAGCCTCACAGGTAAGGACAGAGGAGTATAAGATTTTGCATAATTCTGAAGGAAAACAAAAGCTCACCTGAGAATACTGAACTCAGCAAAGCTATATTCAGAAAGGAAAAAGAGATACAGACATTTCAGATAAAAGTTGATGAAATATACAGTGGTACCTCAGCTCACTTTGTGTCCTCAAGAACTGTCTTATGAGAAATGTGGAACTAATTTTTCAAACTAATAAAAATGACATTAGCAACTAAGAAATAAACATTAGAACTTATAAACCTCATTGGTAAGCATAAATGTATGGAAAAATTCAAATCACTCCAATATTGCAAACACAGTGCATCATGTATTCATGTCTTTAATATAAAGAATAATATATGAAATACATAAAATGACTATATTACATTTACAGTTTAAAAGGATTTATAATGGGACAAGGAAAGTTCAAAATGTCTGGGAAAATACAGGGTAAGTGTGTACTTGTTACGTGATTGTTATTCCTTTGGTTTGTCTGAGCTTCATGATCTTGTTAAGGTTTTATCATCTCAAAATATCTGTTATAATCAAAGGAATTTTGTAAACCTTATGGTAACCATAAGCAAAAAATATAGTTATAGTAGACAAAGACCACCCCCCCAAGCAGTAAGGAATCAAAGTACAATTCTAAATTTCTTTCCTCTTATTATATGTTTGTGGTACGTAATAATTATATAAATCTTGGGGAATTAGTATATATGCATATAACACTCTGATCATTTTACCCCCTCCTTTCCCACTCTTAGATGCCCCATCCTCAAGATTCATTTCCTATCTCCACAAATGCTACCTCTCTGCTTCCAACCATCTCTTTTATTTTGTTCTTTAAATTATTTATATGTTTGATTTTTCATATAAGAGAAATCATGTAATATTTAGCTTTCTGTGTCTGATTCATTTTACTTAGCATTAGGTTTTCAAAATCCACCTCTTTTCCTACAAATGCCTCAAATTTATCCTTTCATGGCTTAGTACTACTTCACTATATATATAATATTATATGAAAAATATATATATATATAACCTTTATATATAAAAATTTAACACATATAACATTTGTATGAGTAACACACATATATTTATATATATATATATATATATATATATATATATATATATACATGTCTGTGATTTTTTATTATTCATTCATCTGTTATGGGCTTGTAGGCCACTTCATTAAATTGGGTACTGTAAGTTGTGTTGCTATAAACATAGGTATGCATGTGTCACTGTACATAATATTTCTTTTAACACTTTGAGGAAGATGTTCAGAAGTGGTACTGATGCAGCAAGAGAGTTCAATGAGACAAGCACTCACAAGAAACCAAAAAGGCTGGAATGAACAAAGGTTTATTGAGCTGGCTAATGGACAGTCTCTAACCAGGAGCTAGAGAAGATGTCCAAACCCACCTGATTTTCCATAGTAACCATTACTTCATTGTTGGGCTTTTTACAAGGCTGTCACACAATTATTGCAAAGTTTATCTCTCCCAGAAGCTGTCAGACAGCTGGATTCCAAATGACCATTGCTGCATAGCTCTTAGCCTACCTGCTAATTTGTTCTGTTTGTTCTGTTCCCATTTTATCACTCTGCTCTTCTATAAGTGGGTTTAAAAGGGGATGAAGAGTGAGGTCAACTACAGCTTAAGCGGTTTCTCTTAATATGGGGCTAAAATAAAATGGAATCTCTCTTGCTCTAGCAGTATAGATGGGTCAAATGGAATATCTAATCTCTGATTTTCGATTTGAGTACTCCCAATACTCATTTCCATAGTAGTGGTGTTATTTACACTATCACTAGCAGTATAACATTATTAATTTTTTCAGACAACCTCATCAGCAATTTTTCGTCTTTGATGGTAACCATTTTTATGGAAATAAGATGGAATCTTAATATTGTCTTTTTTGGCATTTATCTAGTGGCCAAACATGCTGAACATTTATTTCATGTACTTATTGACTATTTATATGTCTTATTTAAAAAAATTCAGTTCAATCAATTTTCCATTTTGGTAGACCTAAAATTTTTATATATTTTTAAAATTAGTCTTGTCTGAGAAGTAACTGAAAAGTATTTTTCACACTTTGTGAGTTGTCTCTTTACTCTGCTGAGTATACTATTAAATTAAATTACTTAACTACCAAGAGAATATATAAAAAAAGAAAAAGACTCCCAAAAAATTGTCACAAAACAGCTCAAATTAGATAGCATCTATTGCTAATTACTATATATGTAAATGGATTAACTTCTCTAATTAAAAGATACAGGTTAATTCAGTATATTTAAAAAATCATCATATATATATATATATATGCATTTTCAGTTCATCTTTAAGGTGAACATGGACTGAAAGTGAAAGGTTCAATTAAGATATTCTATGTGATTGTAATCTAAACCAACTTAAGTACAATCATATCAGATAAGAGACTGTAAATGATATTGGTATAAAGAAAGATGGAAGGTTATTATACAGTGATAAAGGGGTCAACTTACCTTAAGGAAATAACAACTATAAATGTTTACGCACTCAATGTTGGAACAACCAAATGCATATTATAAATATTGATAGACCTAAGAAAAAAGACTAATTCAATATTTAGGGACTTGCTACCCTGCTTTTAACAGCACAATCATCTAGACAGGAAATTTACAAACAGCAGTGCTATTACAACCCATTAAAAGAAAGAGTGGAAAAAACATGATCATCTCAATATATATAGAAAATGCACATTATACAATTCAAAATCTTGATGAATAAATTAGATATATACATGGCAAACCTCAACATGAAAAAAAATCTACAACCTAATAGCTTATTACTCACAGCTAACATTATACTGAAGAGTGAAAAATTAAATCTTTCTAAGATCTGGCAAAAGGATACCTACTTGTGCCACTTGTATTCAACAGAGTACACAATATTTTAGTCAGAGAAGTCAGGCAAGAAATAAAAGTGCATTCAACTGAAAAAAAGTCAACACCAAAAATATTTTAGAAATAATAAATGAATTCAATAAAGTTATAGAGTGCAAAGATCAATACTCATTAGTTAGTAACACTGATAAATGCCAAGAGTAATTTACCTAAAATAGAAATCATCCAAGCAATTTCATTTGTAATATAAATACAAGAATAAAATACTTAGATATAAATTTAACCAAAGAGGAGAAATATGTCTAGAAAATTAAGTCTATGATTAAAGAAACTGAAAATTGTACATAGTTACACACAAAGGAAAAACAACTCATGTTCATGAGTATAAGAATCAATGTTTTAAAATGCCCAAATCTATAACAATCTAAAAAACACTGTAACCACTGTCAAGGTACTAATGATATTAATGGAACAAGAAAAAAAACTTTCAAAATGTTTATTGATGTGCAAAACATGTGGACAACTAAAAACAACCTTGAGCAAAAAGAACAAAGGAGGAAGAATTATTCTACTTGACTCCAAATATACTGCAAATCTATAATAATTTAAAAAAACATGCTATTGCTAGTTAAACACATAGAGGTAACATAATAGCAAACCTAGGGCTAAACATGCCTATCTACAACCAGCTTATTTTGATATAATGTGCTAAGAATATCTTTTGAGAAAAGGATGATATTTTTTCAGTAAATGGTCCTGGGAATAATGGACGTCTGCATGCATAAGAGTGAAACTAAACTCATGTATCTCATAAGTTATAAAAATCAGCACAAAAAGATTGAAGATGTAGATGTAAGATTAAAAAATATAAAACTACTAAGAAAAAAACTAGAAGAAATACTTCAGAACTTCAGAACTCAGTAGAATTTTTTGAGACAAGATCCCCAAACCACAAGACATTAACATAAATATAAACACATATCAAAGTCATAACCCTGCACAAAAGAAACTGTCATCACAGTGAAGAAACAACCTACAGAATAAAAGAAAACATTTGCGCACTATATATCTGATAATGAGTTAATACACAAATTATTTAAATAATTCCAAATGTCAAATTTTAAAAGGGAAGTAGAATCATATGTCTCAATAGATGCATGCAATCGTACAATTTAGGAGGTTGAGACAAGAGGATTATAAGTTTTATGCCAGTATGCACTATATAGCAGACTCAAGGGCAATACAGATTACAGACTACCTAATAAGACTCTATCACAGAAGTCAGAAACACAAAAACAGAAAAAAAAGAGATGGACAATAGATCTAAACAGATGTTTATTTTAGAAGACATTCCAGTAGGCAAAATAAAAGAAAAAAGTCCTCAGCATTAATTATCACAGACATGCTTATCAGCTAAAATAAAACATGACCTTCCTCCAGGAAGAATGGCCAATACAGTAAAGATAAAGCAAAAATTCCAGAGAGGATACAGAAAAAGAGGAACTCACAAAGCAAGATCATTGAAAGTATGGAGATTCTTATAAAGCTACATAGAACTACGATATATCATGAAGCAAACTCATTGTCTGATACACACTTTCAAAGGAAAGTTCCTCAGATGGTTGAGGACATTTTTGTACTCATGTTTATTGCATTACTATTCCTAATGGCCAAGATATGGAAACAGTCTAGACTGATTAACAGATGAAAGTATAAAGAAAAGTGTGATGTACTTACACAATAGGATATTAAATAGCCAGAAAAATAATGAAATCCTATTGTTTTCCACAGTGTGGATGGATTTAGAGAACTGTAAGCTATTTGAAATAATCCAGGCACAGTAAAGCAAATACAAGATGTTCTTTCTCCCACATAGAAAGAATTTATTTCAGAGAAGTAGAGATGAAAACAGTGTTTACTAGAAGGTGTATAGGTTAAGGGGGAGGATTAGAGAAGCTCTTTATTGTGTACAAAAATATAGGAAGGAAGTCCAGGTCTAGCGTACTATAGCACAACAACATGACTGTAGTTGAAAATATTATCCACAGGTTTCAAAATCTTTAAAGACAAACAAAAGCTTCCTGAAAGAAAGAAAGAACAGTGGTTAAAAAGAAAACATGAGAGCTGGTAGTATCTGAGTTAGATAATGAACAGTAATAAATCAATTAAAAGGTAAGTGACTTATTAACTATTCACCTAGAGAACAACTAAACAAATTTTACTGAGAAACTATCCTGGGCTGATACAGCAATAAGATAATCTGCTACCAATCCAATAACTGTAAAAAGATGTTAGTGATAGAAGTAACATTTATGAGTGAAAATAGCATTATGTGCCAATGAACATTTAAAGATTTTGAACTATTTCCTTTTATCACTCCAAAGTGCCTGGTACTAATACATACTGATATAAGGAAATAGTAAAATAAGATAATCATACAGAGAGCATTTCAACTGAATCTATCACTTTTAAATATTTCATAATTTTAATTCTAAATATTTAAAAATCAACATATAAACTTTACTTCTCTGTCATTACATATACTTACACATACTATAAATATAGTCCACACAAACAGGATAATTATATAAATACTCAGTAAAATTACTGTGTATTTCAAACAAAAGTTTTGGTGTTGTTACTAAATTACATTTTTGTTGTATTCTTTATTTTACAAATGTTTAATGAGATCCTCCTTTATGCTAGTTACTCTTCTGGAAGCTACCATGGGAAAACATCCTCACATGTAAACAAGAAAGGATGCTCAATATCAGTTATTCTTAGAGATTAATGAAAATTTAATCAGTTGATGGTATACATTGTTAGAATGTATACACAGCTACACTGGCCAAAGTCCTACCATGCCAGCTCCCGAATGAAAATGTCAACTACTTAGAAAGATGCAG
>PVLD010022343.1:0-29517 GCA_004027595.1 Dinomys branickii | reverse complement strand
AAATCTGGAAGACAGTAACCCTGGAAACTACTGGTAGTAAAAGAAAAGTGAGGCTGTCTGAATATGGAGGAAACACAGAACAAACCAGATTAAAAAAAAAAAAGGGCTCAATCCTGGTCACACTACTTTATGGTAGATAAGCCAGTTAGTTATTTCTGCCTCCTCCCCAACATAACCTTTCCCATACCCTTCCCACAAGGACTACTCTTCCCCATATTCCATGTCTGTGTCTCAAATCTCTTCTGCTTCACTATACCCAGGGGCATCCTTTCCCAGCCAAACATCATTTGAAGAATGGTCCATATTTGAAGCAGCCTGGATTTTTTTCCCCCTAGCATTAGAAGTTATGTCCTGGCTAAGGAAAGTTATACTTGGGAGAAGGCAGAAACAATACAGCAACAGTGCCTCACATCTCATTTGATTAAAAAGCTTTTCCTCAAATTCCATTTTTCTAATAAAAAGGAAAATTTCCTACATAACTTCCTGTACAAAATATTACTACATTCAGGATTTGTACAATTGATTGCTATTAAGTAAAATAAGCCATTTGAAAATCTTCCCACATGACACAAAATGTGCTTTGTAGCTTAAATTACTGTTTCTATGTTTAAGAAAAAGTTCTCTATTCTTAAGCTCAAAAGATATCTTCCTGTTATAAAATAAAAGCCTTACAGTTAGCATTTCACGTTTAGGTATTTAAACCACCTGAAACTGATTTTTGTGAAGTGAAATTAAGGTGCCTACTTGATTTTTTATCAGGATACTCAATATTGGCAGAAACCTTTCCCTGAGACGACCATCTTTTCTCCATTGCTGTGCAATGCTGCCTATGTCATAAACCAACACAAGGAAACGTCGTAAAAAGTTGGTGGTTGTCTCAGAAAGCATATCTGGGAAAGGCCTGGCACTGTTCTATCTTTGCTCTAATGATGACATGTCTGTAGAAAAATTATACTTTTGTTTTATATTTTTCAATATAAGTGTGCGATGTTTCTCTTTTTTTTTTTTTTTTTTTGAGACAGGGTCTCGCTATGCAGTTCAGGCTGGCCTGCAGCTCACTTTGTAGCCCAGGCTGGTCTTGAACTCTCAACAATCCTAGTGCCTTAGCCTCCCAAGTGCTGGGATTACAATTGTGCGCTACCACGCCCAGCAATTTTCTCAATTTAAAAGGTCAAAATAAGGGGAAAATACATTGATAAGGCTGGCACCAGCACCTTTCAAAAGTGAGTTGGTGGCTGTTCTTTCATATGGGAAAACGGGTGCAAGGTGCCAGTCCAAGGATGGCACAGAGAAGGCGAAGTGCTTACTCAAAACGGCCTGGCATGACAGCAGCCGGAGACTCCCATAGGAGGGAGCTTTTAGGTCAGGCGATAACATTCCATCTGGAATGAAGCCTCACAAAGTCCCACACTAGAAAGTATGGCCGATCTTGGTGAGCTCGTAGAAACCCACGCTTGCGACAGTTCCAGGTTCCTCTGCCCCCAGCTAGCACGACACCCCTCCGAGCTACCGCCCCGGAGGCCCGAGCGGCGCCCGGATGCCTAGGGAGGGGCGGTCCTGCGCAAGGCGCGGGGCATTCTGGGGCGGGGCTCCCGCCAATTCCGCGCGAAGATTGCGCAAACCGTTTCTGATCCCGCTCACTGTTCAGCTTCTTTCTTCTCTTTGAAGGAGGCCTGGAGCAGTTTGGAGGCCGAGCTGAAGTGAGGTGTGTGTGTGTGGTGGGGTGGAGGGTTAGGCTTTTGGAGGAATACACGAGGTTAGAGGGCGGCCTTTGAATGGGAAAAGGGGCTGAGCGGCTGCTTTTCGGAGCCCCGGTGCATCCTCGCTGCCGCGGCGCCCTTCTTTGCTACCCGCATAGTGTCAGCAGTCCCACTGTTTCCTTCGCAGGCCAGTTTTCTGTGCGTTTTGGACCTTATCCTTTGGAAGACCCTGCGGTCAGTTAACAGCTTTTGTCCAGGCCAGTGACCTCTTACTCTCAATCCCGTTCCTCCAAGGCAGCGCAGGGAGTGCTCAGAACACTTTAGGGCAAACAAAGCCCTCCCAGAGAGACAGTGGCGCTGGGTCAGAGGAGAGCAAATACCCTTAGAGAGCGAGTCCGGCCTGGCCTGCACCGAACAAACGTCGAGAGCGAAGCACGTCGCACATCTGCAGGCTGCACGGAACCCATTGGTGAGACAGAAGACCACAGGTCGGCTGGAGCTTCTGGGCTGAGGCTGGAGGTGGAAAAGGGAACCGACCTCGAAGTTCCTGTGGTGCTCCGCAATTTTAGACCCCTTTACTTGCAGGGATCAGGGTCTGGTCAAATATCTGGGTCTGGTCAACGAACTGTATCCAAGGAGTGGGAAAAGCGAAGCTGTGGAAAGTGCCCCAGGAGAGAGTACAGCGTTACCTAGCATTTAGGGGGGCCAACTGTCTGTGCGCCTTGGATCAGAGAGTTTAAAATATCACGTGAGAAAGGAGTGGTCAGGTGAGAAAGGACCAAAAGCCGTTGTTTTACCATAGCAAGGTCCCAAGTGGATAATTGGGTTCTTTGTGATCTTCAGGACTTCTTTCTTGACCCTTAACGTTGTCATTTTAGTGTTCTGCCATTCCCTTTGAGAAGGCGATCAGCTAAGCGCCAGGTGAGTAGTTTTATCACTCAGCAGCTGGGTGACTGAGAGGTTTAGAGGGTACCCTGTTCACTCTACTGCACTGTAAAGATGTGTCAGTCACTCCACGAAAGTTAAAATTCTACAGCAAGTAGAATACTAATGAATTCTACTCAGGATCAGGTTCAGTCTAGATCTGTAGGACCCTTAGACTCTTGACACTATGCTGGTGTTTTCAAACACCTCACTGACTTACCCCCTAACAATTTTTGCCATATCTATGTACTGCCTATGTTATTATTCTCATATTATTTCTTTTTACTTTTTTAAAAAATCAAATGTCCTAAGAAACAGTATCTATTAAATTTGACATTTGACAGATGCCTAATAACTTTATAGTTGCTAGAAAGTTTATCTAAAAATATTAGTCCATGAATGATGTAAAATCATCTGAGTCCAAATTGTCCATCCCTTATGTGTTATTTTCTTCTTTTAGATGAATCATGCCCCAGAGAATGCCTGTCCCCTTTGTGCCTTCTCCATAAGATAGTTCACTTAACCTGTGTAGGACCCTCCAATTTAAATTTTGTATGTAAAACAAGCAGAGAGTCCTCACCTTTCAAGAGTTTACTCTCTCCTGGGAAGGAAATGTGTGCACATAAAGCAGTTAAGTCAGTGTTGGTCCGGTAGGATCTTCAGTGACTAGGGGAACGCGCTATATCTGGGGCTGATAGGCCACTGAGCACTGACTCCATTGTAGCTAGTGCAAAGGGGAAAATGAATTAAATTTAAATTTTAGTTCATTTTAATTAAAGTAGCTGCATGTAGTTATATTGGCGGTCCAGATATAAATATTTGAAATATTTTCAAGGTTAATTGATATGGCTTTAATACTGCCCCCCCAGAGCAAAACAAACAAAACAAAAAACAGAGCCTACATCTTAATTACTATTTGAATTTCTTGATAGAGGGTAAAACATAATCTCCACCTTTCAGGAACTTCGTAGTCCAAATAAGGTTACCCATTTTGAAACTCATAATTTAAAACACATTCACGGCTCAACAGATTTAGACAAAATTTTATTACTAGTGAAGTAATCTATAAAGTTATAACTTTATAAGCAAGAATCTTAGCATTGTATTTTTGTTCATTGTAAGTAACCATTCTTATCTCTATGTTCATGTTAGTGACATTTAGACTATTTAAAAATTAACCACAGGCAAAACTAATATTAGTAACATTTTCAGGGAATCATTTCTTAACTTTGAAGTTGGTGCAGTCATCTTACTCATTGCCTGTTAGGATAGCAAGGAAACACTTGGTTCATAGTTACCTCTATCGGCTTAAATACTGTGACAAATTATTTATTTTCCTGGCACCCAAAGTCAAATATGAGTGTACTGCCTGTAGTCATACCTTGTTTTGTTTCTCCTATATGCAAAAGTAGATATATGGAGTTAGGAGGAAAGCCTTTTAAAAAAGGAGTACCTTCATATGAAAATTTGTCCAATTTCTTAAGATTGAAAATCTTGAGAGAGAAAACAAATATAATCAGTAGTGTGTTTGTTTCCTAAGATAAAAAGAAGCTATCCAGGACATTTTTAGGACAATTGGGGTAACATGATATGGACTGCAGTGTTAGGAACTACTAGTTCTGTTAAACACTAAAATAGTATTGTAATTATATAGTAGAATGCCAATTGATGCTGAAGAATTTAGATCTGAAGTGTTACAATGTAATACTCTTTAAAGTGGTTTAGCGAAACAAATGCAAAGAAGGAAATATTGCAAAATGTCATCAGTTGTTCATCTACATAGTGTCTGTATATATTCTTCTGTGGTTTTTGGTACTGTGTATGTTGGAAATTTTTCATAGTAAAAATTTAAAAAGAAAAAAGTACCTACTCCACATTACAGCAATGAGGTAACAGATGTAGAGCTCCTCTTTGTTTCTATCACATAATAACTGCACAATAAATGTTCAATACTATTAATAGCAATAAGTTTTGGGCTTTTAATCATGCTTATACACAGATATTTCCCATTATAATCTAATTTCAGGTTGAGGGAGAAAATGAAGTTAGGGGAAAATACCAGTTTAGTGGGAAAACATCAATTTCTATAGTGTTAGGCTAATGATAAAGTCTGTAAGGGTAAATTCTGATCTACCAAGAGCTTTGTCTCTGTCATTTCTTTAATATATCTGAAGTATGAAAAGTTATTAATTTCCTCATCACTATGAATTCGTTACCTCATACATTAATTTGTATGTGAGTAGAATTTGTATTTATCTGAAGTTAATCTTTAAATTTTGCCTTACTATATTCCTGAGAACTGCATTTAAAAATTGTCATTGTGGGGCAAATTGTTCTCAAGGAATAGTCCTATCATTGGGATTATTTTCCTGATCCAGAACTGTAAACCAAAGTAATTATAAAAGTAGCCCACTGTATACTGTCAAACATGCTCCAACAATTACGGATATCTATAGTCAGTTAAGAATAATAAAATAATATCCCAAGTCATATTTTTGAAGCAAAAAAGGCAGTCTAAAGGTTATTTGTTTAAAGTCATACACAATATGGTAGTGGCAGATCCAGGAATAAAACTATTTTAGTAAATTCTGCAGGCCTGGCGGTGTAGCTCAGTGGCAGAGGGCTTGCCTAGCATATGTCTTGGGTTTAATCGCCAGCATCAGAGGGGTAGTGGAAAAGTCTGTAACATAAACATAAAGTGAGTCCTGTTTTTTTTTTTTGTACCAGAAATAGAACTCAGGACCTTGCACTTGCCAGGTCCTTGCCAGGACCTCAGTGCTGTGCCACTGAGCTATCTCCGTGGCCCTACATAAACATATAGATGATATAAGGAGCAATTTTATGAAGTGTACCTTTGGTGTTACTAATAGCCATAAATAGATTTCTTTAAATAATTTAATTTGTCATGATTCTTTTTAATCTCATTCGAATTATAAAGTACATTTTGAGAATGCTTTATTTGGACAGTGCATTTCTTTAACATGTTATGCAGAACCCTCCTTGCCCAGGCCAGAGCTGTGCCATGGCAGAGACTGAGGAAGAGGAGATGGTGTCAGCAGAAGCTTCAGGGTTCTCAGACATGAGTGACTCAGAGTTCCTAGAGATTTTGGAACTGGAAGACACTAAAGAGTCAAGTGCTTCACTTAGCAAGCTTGGCCCTTCTGAACTCTATAGGAAGGATGACATGCCTATAAGCTTGCCAAACTGGACAAGAGGATTGGATACCTTGTCACCTATGGAAAGATTTCACCTAAAATACTTATATGTCACTGACCTGTCTACTCAGAACTGGTGTGAATTGCAAATGGTATATGGGAAGGAGCTTCCTGGGTTTTTGACACCTGAGAAGGCAGATATTTTGGACACTGGTGCCAGCATCCATCTAGCTAGAGAACTAGAACTTCATGACCTTGTGACTATCCCCATCACTAATAAAGAAGATGCTTGGGCAATTAAGTTTCTGAATATACTGACAATGATTCCTACCCTGCAGTCAAAAGGGTGCATTAGAGAATTTCCAGTGTTTGGGGAAGTGGAGGGTATGTTTCTTGTTGGTGTAGTTGATGAGTTGCAATATACAGCCAAGGGAGAACTGGAACTGACTGAACTCAAGACACGGAAGTGCCCTTTGCTCCCTCTAGATGCTCAGAAAAAGAAAGACTGTTTTCAAGTAAGCCTATATAAGTATATCTTTGATGCCATGGTGCAAGGGAAAGTGACCCCTGCTAGCCTAATCCACCACACAGAATTATGTCCAGACAAGCCACTGGGGCCTTCTGTGCTGAGGCATGCCCAGCAGGGAGGTTTCTCTGTGAAATCCTTGGGTGACCTTATAGAACTGGTCTTCTTGTCTCTCACATTGTCTGACCTCCCAGTTATTGATACCCTAAAGATTGAATATATTCACCAAGAGACTGCCACTGTGCTGGGTACAAAGATTATAGCCTTTGATGAGAAGGAGGTAAGAGGCAGGGTACAGTATTATACTGCTTATTGGGTGGGCCACCGAGAGCCAGAAGGGGTTGACATAGAAGAGGCTTGGAAGTGTCGGACATGCAGCTATACAGACATCTGTGAGTGGAAGAAGGGTGGTGGAGTGCTCGGCTCCCACTGGAACAGCAAGCCAAAAAGGCCAAATAAATAGAAGTTATATTTTCAGGAATTTTTACTTTTCCTGCTCCTAACGTACCTGAGTAAAAAAGGACTGGTCTCTGAACTTGGTTTTCATGAATATGTTCTTAGTTTTTGTATTCTGCACTGTCTAACCCATTCAAATCTAGGATTCAAGGCTTGGGATGAATGAGAAAGACCAGGGGTTATAATGTCCCTAAGAGCTGTGACGTGGGTTATCAAGAAGATGAGTGCCCATCATGGCTGGAGCAGACGCATCCTGAAGCAAATGTTTTCCTAAGAAAATTCTTGTGATTCTGATAAATCTTTATTTTTTTCATAATCAAGACTTTCTACATTTTATATAATAAAATGAAATGCTTTCCAGGATAGTTGAACTGATGTTGGTTCATTTGGTTTTTCATGATCTTAATCTTTCCAAAGTGACCACTATTGTTACGGCTTATTTCTAAAATGCCCCCCAAAGCCTCGTGCACTCGTGGGGCTTTGGGGAGGTGACTTGTCCATGGGTGAGTGACACTGGATAGTTCACTGATGGGTTTGTATCTGGGTGTGATGCTGGGAGGTACAGAACAAGACATATGAACAAAAATAAACTTTCTAGCATTTTCTTTCTTTTTTTTTTTTCCGGTACTGGGGATCGAACTCAGGACCTTGCCTTTGCCAGGCAAGCGCTTATGCCACTGAGATATACCCCCAAGCCCCTCTAGCACTTTCATAATAGCAAAAACCTAGAAACTACCCAGGATGCCCACTGCTAGACAAATGAATGGTATGGTACAGAAACCAAATGAAGTACAGTGACATGCAACAATGTGCCTGAATCTTACCAACACATTAAAGTCTCAAAAGATTTATATAGCATATATCTTTTTATAAATTGAAAAATAACTAAAACTTAAGGAAAATTGAAAGGCACTGGGGGGAAATCTCAGTGCATCTCAGAAGGCAGTGGAGCCCTTAACTACAAACATCAACAAAGAAGCACTTCCTACTCTGCACGTTATCCTGCAGCCTGTCCTGCATGTTGGGGACCCATGAGGGTAGTATTTCTTGCAGGCAAGAAGCAGCAGTGGGGCAGATAGAAGTAATGTCTAAGTTACGATTTCTGAAAGGATTTTTCAAACATCTTTATCCTGCTCTGGGACTTGTGCCAGGTTTCCCTCAGGGTTTGTCCAGGGGACTTTTCAAGGGCAATTTTTATGAAAGAAGGCTCTGTCCTTTGGTGCACAGTCAGATCAGGAGAAGCCACCTCACTTTCTGATTTCGAAAAGGAGACTGGTCAGTTTGTTTTATCTTATTGATGCAGCCAAGCCTCACTAGCACCGTTGGCCCTAGATAGTCTGTGCTTCTCTTGAGAAAGAAAAAGAAGCTTGTCACAGAAGGTACCAAAGTCCACTTAGTTGTTTTCTGCTTGGCAATAGATGGGTCGGAGACCCCACTGAGAAAAGTGCCCTTAGGCCAGAGCTAACATGATAACATGCCAATAAAAACCTCACTTAGGGGCGTGGGGAGGACTGGAAGCTAATAACAACTGGGAAGGACTTAGCACAGTGTCCGCCACAATCCCATGCAGTGTACGGCAGACGTTCTGATGGACAGTTCTGTTGCGTAGCTGCATATGGCTGCTCAGGGCTCAGCTCCTAAAGGGAGATCATCTAAGGTTTGACTCCCAGCTCAGCTACTCAGTAGACATAGAATCTAAGGCAAATTATGTAATCTCTCTATGCTTATGTTTCCTCCTCTCGAAAAAGGAAATGAGCAAGCATAAGGCACACCCCATGAGACCGCTTAGAGCAACTGGCCCGGTGTTTGTGTGCAGTAAGTGCCATTAGTTCTAGGTAACAAAGGAGTCAGGGCATTGGCTGGATGGTGGTCTCTCTGCTCAGTTTTTTTTTTTTTTCCCAGACCAGTACTATCTTTGTAGGCACAGTAGTTTTTCAAATTCTGCTTAAAGAACCTAGGGGAAAGTGGCATGACTGGGCCTTATCCCTCCCGTGACACAGCTCCTATCTGTTTAAAAAATGGAGATGATTTCACTGTTTAAAAAGTGCTACTATGACAATACTTAAAAATCTGTTCTGTCACTCCTCAACCTCTCATGCTTGGGTAGATCATTAAAAACGAGATAAACTGAAATAACTACTCCCAATTCCTTTTCGTTCATTCATTGGCTAATTGTTTTCATTCATTAATTTGTATAACTTTTGACCAGATTCCCACAGGCCCCCAGGTTACAAATTTAAACAAACAACACAGATTTTGGGGACCTGAAGATCACTTTCCAGTAAGACAGACATGCAAGGAAGCAGGCCATGATAACCCAGTTTTACAAGCCTCATGATGGAGACTGAAAGAAAAGAGAATCTGAGGTCAGGAGAGATTTCTGGAAGGCACAGTGTATAATTGGAAGCCCAAAAAGCTAGTATGGGAGTTGGGAGGAAAGGGGCCAATTTTGTAGGTGGAAGTCCCAAAGGAAAGAGAGAATATGGCAAATATCAAAATGCAAATTGTCCAACAACTGGGGAGGTCAACAGATAGGACAGAGGAGAAATAGCACACCCCAAACCCTGCACATCCAAGATGCCTCCAATCATCTATCCCTGTGTATGCTTTTTTGGTAAGTTGCAAATTCACTTAATTCCAGCCAAAATGTTAGCATCCCAAACTTAACCCCTTCAAGGAGAAATTTCGTGAATGATTCTTGGTGCCTTTAGCAAAGGATGCTCTTCGCTGCTTGGGGTTAAGTCACACACTGGTTTCATGCCAATCAGAATCCTATGCCCCTTTAATGCAAGGATGGGGGCCCCAGGAGAACTCGGGCTGCAGTTGACACAGCTTATTCCTACGTTTTGGAAGAGATCGGCTCACTCACTCCCCGAGGGACCAGGCCCTGAATGAAGTCATGAGCTGTGGAAAGGAGGCCTTCGTAAGGCTGCTAATACCAAGCTCTTCCCCAGGCTGCGGCTGGAAAATATGAAATTTACTGATTGAATTCAAGCTTCTCTATGCAGGTGCAACAAATGTGACTGTTCTCAGATTGTGAACAAAATCATGACTAATTCTCACTTCATACAACCGGTATCCAAGCCAAAAGTCAAGAGGGTCAATTTTTGTGTATCCAGATGAAAAATAAATGCAGGCTTCCCATCAGTTGGGAGCCTGGGCATGAACTAAAAGCTTGAGAGGTGCTGAAGTCATAAAAATTATAATTCAAGAACCAACATACCCTGTGCCAGATGCCACAATGAGCACTTTTCATAAACTGAATCTTCTCATTACAGAAACACTAGCACCAATAACACTACTGCCCCAATTTTACAAAGAAAAAAATGTCCAGAAACATTATGAGTTGGGAGTTTGCAACACCTAAAAAAAAATCCATATGGAAAAATGCTATTATTTTCATTGGAATTAACTGAGTAGACCTCAAATTTCTTATTACAAATAGACTCACCCAGAAGCATCTACAGCATATCTGGACAAACTGAACTCAAATGAATGACTCCTAAGAACCATGAGAAAAGCTACAATGGTTGGTCAGAATGCATCCAGCTGGAGGGCAGTTGGGAGAGTTTGGGGAAGAGGGACCCCAGAGATCCTGGAGAATATACAGCCCATCAATCCAGGTGAAGGGAACAGAAAGAAGCAAAGAAATGCACAGAAAAGACTAGAGCCTGTTCAGGAAAGAGAGGTGGGCTGTGGCTAGCACACTGACCCATATTTCAAGGCAGAGCATCAGGGCCAGAGTAAGTGCCAAAGGCTCTCCCATTACATTGTGTAACTCAGTTTTTGCAACTTGTATACATTTAGCTTCCAGATGCAATTTCACTGGAAGAAATAGTTTAGTTATTTTTCTTTTAAAAAAAATAGCACCAAAGGATAGAGAAGGCACAAAAGAAAAAGAAAGGAGATGAAGCAAGACTAATAATTTGGGAGAAAGGCATAGAAAATTTCAATCCAAGATAAAAAAAAACTCACAGCACACACAACACCCCTCCATATCCACAGCAGTCATCACTATTAGAGCATCAAAAGCCCCAAGCTTTTCATAAACATCAGATCAGTCCCTCTAGGCATCACAACTAGTGTATCCTAGAGCTCAACAAGGGAGTATGGGCTTTTTTTTTTTTTGACACTATAGAGACCTGACATCATATATTTTGGAACCATTGTCACTAGAAGCTCATTCATTTCTAGACAACAATTATCATGACAAAGTCACAAATCCATACCCAGACCCCACCGTGTAGGGAGAGCTCATCTCAAAGAAACTTGCATTGACGATACATGATTTGGGCCAACCTGGGTTTCATGCCAATCAGAATCCTATGCTTCTTTAATGCAAAAGGACTGTGGAACCTTCTCTAACAGTACTATTTTGCATCTATATTAGTATTTTTTAAACTTCTTGGCCAGGAGTGGTGGTGCACACCTATAACTGCAGCACTTGGGAGGCTGAGGCAGGAGGATCACTGTGAGTTTGAGGCCAGCCTGGGCTACATAGCAAGTTCAAGACCAGCCTGAAGTACTGTTATGGTTTGTGTCTGAATGTCCCCCTAAAACCTCATGCTGTCATGGGGCAGGCTTCTATAGTTTATGTTTGATTCATGGTCCAATATTGGAATTATGGATGTGAGTGTTATACCTGCCCTGGAGTGGGTAGTTTGCATACAATGTAAGGCTGGGGGGAAAGAGGCTGCTTGCCACTGCCCCTCCTCCCTTTTGCTCTTGTGGCCTTTGCTGTTTTCTGCCACCATGAACATTTGCCCTCTGCCATGTGCCACTCGGCCTTGGAGCCAGCCAAGTACTGAAGCCTCCACAAACTATGAGCTAAATAAACCTTTCCTTCCCTAATTTTGGGCATCAGGTATTTTGTCTCAGCAATGAGAGAAAAGTGACCAAGACAGAATTTGGTACCACAGCCCCGCGGCTGCTCCGCAGTGGGCCCCGCGGCTGCTCCGCAGTGGGCCCCACGGCTGCTCCGCTGTGGGCCCCGCGGCTGCTCCGCAGTGGGCCCCGCGGCTGCTCTGCAGAGGGCCCCGCGGCTGCTCCACTGTGGGCCCCACGGCTGCTCCGCTGTGGGCCCCACGGCTGCTCCGCACTGGGCCCCGCGGCTGCTCCGCACTGGGCCCCGCGGCTGCTCCGCTGTGGGCCCCGCGGCTGCTCTGCTGAGGGCCCCACTGAGGGCACCTCATGGACTGGACCCGCCCCCACCCATAGCATGGCGATGGGGTGAAGCCGCATGGTCTGCTGTGAGCATATGTGCTTTTCCACCTCCAACCATGGCAGTTTGTATACACCCATGTATGTTATAGTATAGTCTGAGGCAGCTATATCTCTTCCCAAAGTGAGAGTCCAGGGGTATAGATAAACCTAAGAGTACAGTTATTATCACAGGGAAGACGACTGATTGAGTGGTAGGGCAATGGAGATGAGGGAGGAGAAAAATTGAATGATCAAATGGGTCATCATCTGTGTAGCTGAGTAACAAAGGTGAAGGTGACATTATGTAGGATAGTATCCAGAGCTAATTCCCTTCTATGTTCTCTATAATTCTGTACTTCCTCAATCGTTTTTGTATTAACAGAAGTGAAGATAACTTTATATTATACAGCATCCAGTGCAAATTCTCTACTATCTTCTCTATAATTTGGTATTTCCTTTAATGTTTTTGTGTTAACAAATGTGAAGATAACATTATGTAATACAACATCCAGTGCTAATTCCCTACTATATTCTGTATAATTTTGTATTTTCGGTATTGTTTATGGCTTATTCTGGTTCATATGTCTCCATTCTTTTGTCTTTAAAATAAAATTTAAAAAAAAAGAATTTGGTACCGCAGAAGTGGGAGTCATTGCTGTGACTATACCTGACCATGTGGTTCAAGACCTTTGGAAATGGCTTGTGGGAAGTGTTTGGAAAGGTTCGGAGATGTCACCTGAAAGAGTAGAACTCAAATGCCTTTAGCTGTTCTGTATGGAAGATTCTGGTCAAGGCTCAGAAGACCAGAAGGCTGATAGAAATCCTGCCCGTTAAGACCAGGCTTGGGAGGTTTTTGCTGGGAAGAAGGACGGCCTTGGGTGCTGGACTCCAGTGTATGTTATGGCTTAGCAGAAAGTTTATCTGGATTTTGCTTGTGTCAAGAGATTTTGCCTGAGACTGAGATTAAGGGTGGTGGACTGATTAATCTGGCAAAAGAAATTTCAAGGCAGTCAAAAGTTGAGGTGTTGGCCTGGCTATTGTTTGGCGCTTTTAGCCAGATTTATGTTGAGAATCAAGAACAAAGAGCCCAGCATGATGAAGACAAAGTAAGCACCCTGGCTCCCTGCTGAATTGACACAATGAGCAACACCCCAGAAGGATAAGGGCATGTCCTTTTCACCCCAAAATGCAGAACTGCTGAGTCATTTAGCCAAACCTCTAGACTCCCCAGGTTAACATAATGTGTCAACCACAACAATTACAAAGACAGACCCTGTCTCAAAACAAAACAAAACAAATGCCTTTAAGTTCCAAAGCCAGCCGTAAGTATGTTTCAGGGAGAATATCTCTTATCCTTTATTCTCAAGGAAAATGAGATCTTAGAAGAAATAAAACTGGACAACAAAGATGAAATCAAGAGATTTAATTAGTGATAATAGGAAAGAAGAAATAACCGTATCAGATTGCATTACAGAACATATTTACCTGAGAAGTTCCCCAAATGCCTGCAGTATGCTTACAAGATGTTTAAAAAGAGTAAAAAGGGATCTGCAGTGCAGCACTAAAACATACTAATAAAATAAAAACTGCTTGGCATCTCACAAACACATCAATCCCGGTCAGGTTAGCTGTCAAAATAGATGGTTCTTGTCTCTACACATTGGGATGGCCTTATGAGAACCATGTCTCCTGTTCCTTTGCTGTAGAAAGGGAAGAGCAAGCTTCAAATAGCCACCCAGTGAAATATCAAGTGTTTGGAAAGGCCCAGAATTTTTGAAGGAAGAGGAAACAGAAAGAGAAAATGTCTTTTAGATTCTAGATCTTGATTGCAGGGCTTCCTGTGAAATCAGAGCAGCCCCATCACCAGACTGGCAGCCCTTCAAAATCCATCTCTTCTGCTCCTAAGACAAATCCATTTGTCAGAAGCAGCAGGGATCCTAAGAACTGAGCAATCCTGGCCTCACTGGCTGGAATTCACTCCAAAAGCCCTGACTGTAAGAGCTGCCTTCAGGCAAGCAGAAAGTTCAACTGGGGCAAATGGTCCTGCAGGCCGCTCAGGCATCCCTCCTGAGGACTGCAGCAAGGATCCCAGGGATCTGAGGGCTGGAGAGGTGTTTTTATTTGCATCTGGGTCCCTCTAGTGGAGCAGCGAAACTGCACAGGCTTGGTGAGAAATAGGAGGTGGAGATATGGAACCTCCCCTGGGGAAGATACAACCAGCTACAAAATCTTATGGCGACCTTTCTCCCAGGTTGCCTATGTTATGAGAGCGACTTTGCAGCCAAGCAACTCATCAAGGAGTAATTCAAACTCACTCTTACCTAGCTTTGGAGGGCAAAGGAAGTGCAGGAGGAAGCCGGCATCATTTCTGTTCCCCAAGGTGTTCATTCACAGCACAGTGAGGGAGGTCAGAAACAAATGTGCAATGATTAGCAACACTGTAAATCATAGTAAGTTCCAATCACAGACAAGAGGCCACATTGTAATATAATGCCCCAGAGGGAAAGCCTTGACTTCAGCCTGCCTGGGTTCCTCTCTTAGCTCTTCTGCTCACTAGCTCAGTAACTTTGGGCTTTTTTATTCAACAAATATATACTCAAGGCCCAATGCATCCCAAACACTGGTCTAGGCAACTGGGACAGAGAAAAATAGACCAAAAAGTCTACCCTTTTGACCCATATATTCTTTATCACTGAAAAAGTAGCATGTCCACAGCACCCATCCATAACATTGTAAGGTTAAGTAAAATAACCTCAGCATTTAGTCCTGGCACATAAGAAATTCAGTACAGTTAAATTCGCTATCATTCTAATGGTAGACATATCTAAGCTAGAATAGAAGCAACTCAAACTTTTAACTAGTCATGAATCCCACACATCTAGGGTCCTCTCATGTTCTTGCAAGTAATATATGGGAGGACAGAAGATACAACTTAACTCTCTGAACAGACCCTCAGCCCACAGTACAGATCTGGTGGCCCACGTGCTTGAACTTTCACTGTGTCATATTTGGTGGTTGAAGAATTCATTGCGTGTATATTCCAGTGTCTGTCTCTGTCCAGCCCAGTGAATCTTAGTGTCCCATCTGTCTGTATGTCTAGTAATCTTGGTCACATTGCTTTTCTCATCACATAGCATACTGGTCATGGTCCCCAATCCCAATAAGAGTGGACATTAACAATACAACACAAGATGTGGATTTGAACTGGTACAGAGGTTGGAAACACTCAGTCCTGGAGCCTATTGTATAACTCTAGTAGAAATTATACTAGATAGAACCACTGAAAAATAGGTACTACTCAGTTGATGGCAAGGTCATCCATATGGATATTTCTCACTCTTGAAAACTCAAGAGGAACACGAAAATTTGAATAGGCAGAAAAATATCTGGCACTTCTGGGTTCTCTGTATATTTAAACCCCATCTTTATCCCTAAGAAAGAGATATCTTGGGTCCTACCTCTGCCATATTGATATCTTGGGTTTCTTTGAGCCTATTCTAAAAGCTCTGATGGTACGAGAGCATGATTATTTTCAGAGTATTAATTAAACACTGGAAACTGTCATGAATGTTGGTAGCTTCCTTAATATGCTAGTGAAAAATAAAACGTGGCAAAGAGCAAAAAGTAATGTACCTTTGAAATCAGAAATCTAACTTCAGGATCTGGCCCTGCTTTTATGACAGATAACAGAACTATTCACCAGTCCGTCCAATTTTTCCAGGGACCCACGGAGATGACCCATCCCTCCTCCCTTGAGTTTAGTTGAAGTCATATGCTTGTGGCCATATATCTATGACCAACGAAATGTGGATGGAAGAAATGTGATTCTCTGTGATCTATTGCAGCAAATATGAAAGCACTTGATATAGGATTGGACCCACAATGGGCTTTACCTAGATGATGGATAAATATACTTTATGTTGTTAATTACTGATTTTTAAAGGCTCATTCATGACTGTGCATAATCTAACCTTTCCTAACTGATACTTTCTCTTACTAACTATGGGATTTCAAGTAAGTTGCATGTAGTTCAGTTTCCTCATTTGTAAGTAGGTGTAATGCTAGTTCCCAGAATTATTGTAAGGACTAAGGATTACAATATACTTTCAAGAACTTTCTAAACTATACTTATACAAATTAAACAATCAATTCCATGTATACTTACTGAATACTTCCTATTGTCTAGATACCATTTTAGGTACTAGACGAACAGATTAATAAGCAAAGTCTTTATCATTCAGGAGTTCACCACTTTTATGCAAGTCATCTTGCTTGTTCTCTGAGTATTAAAGGTTAAAAAACAGACTTGGAAAGTTATAATTTAAGAGAAAGAGCAGATAGGTAAGAGAAGCCCCTCTTATCAAAGAATCAAAAGGGTTGAAGTGAACAATGTAATTCTGTTTTGCTCAACCTACAGAAGAAAGCATCAGCGGCCTAACAGCTGTCTGCCTAACATACAGCAGACCCATTTCAGTTCATATTTGGACTCCATTGTCTATTTTCACCTGAATCTCCTTGACTATTTTTCTCAATATGTTTCCCTAATCTGGACCTCTCTGGCAAGCTCTTGACAGGAGAGTTTCACTGGAAGTTGGACACTTTCACCTGCATTTTTAAGTGCACCTCCAGTTTAGCAAATCTAATACCAAAATCAGCATTCCACCCTAAAATGACAAATTCCTTGTCTCTCCTCATTTTCCCAGTTCCTAAGGCCAGGAACATCATATTTTTAACTCCTTACTTTAGCCTGTTCAACTCTTAATTTCCAAATCCTAAAGATACTATCACCAAAATCTTTTGCTGTCAGTCTTTCTTTCTATGACTTCTACCAGTTACATTCCTATACTCCACAAAAGTGAGAAAAATTCCACTTTACTTCATCCAACATTGTTCTTTACATGTAACTCTGACCTTCTACTACAAGACCATACAGAACTTTCCATTTCCTATCATTTGAACCTCTTTCCCATCTCTCCATATATGTCCCTTGCAGTGTTTCAACAAATATCTATCAAGCACTGTCTGTGTGCTGGACCTGCCCCTTGTGCAAGCACAAAGGATGCAGACATAAATCAGATCAGCCTATATCCTGAAGAGAGTCCTGTCTGAATGAGGGATTGTGGTGGCCAGGGAAACATCTCTTTTGGGTCTCCAAGAGAATCCACTACAAAGAACATAGCTAGCAGACCCAGCTGTGACCTCCCTGAATCCCAAGGTCATAGTTTATCTAGGCTGTGCCAGCCAAAACTGAGCAAAACTCAGGCATCACAGCCACCTCGTTGCTGCACATGGTGCAGTTATTCTAATATGCATCTTTGGGTCAGCAGTTCTCTATTGGCCTGGCACTCAGGTTGTAGCCTTTGGCTTTTTCCTCCCCTCTCTCTCTTCACAGAAGTCAGATCAGCATGGCATCTGGAGGTTCTCCTGCCTTCTCTTGCCCTCTCCTTTATCTGTCACAAACATTGTTCAGTGTTATGGTTGATACATTGTGTCAACTTGGGGAGTCTAGAGCTTTGGCTAAGTTACTCAGCAGTTCTGCATCTTGGGGTGAAAAAGACATGCCCTTACCTTTCTGGGATGTTGCTTATTGTGTCAAATTGTGTTTAGAAGGTTAACTATGTGATTTAGCAGAGAGCCAGTGTGCTTACTTTGTATTTATCCTGAGCCTGTGCAAGAAGAGGGCATGGAGATTATGTGAGTGCTACATGCCCCCTGGGTGGGGGTAGCCTGCTTACAATATAAGGGAGGGAAATAGGCTTGCACTTCTCTACCACTCTTCCCTTTTGCTCTTGTTTCTTCGATATTCCACCACCATGAACTGTTGCCCTCTGCCATGTGCCACTCTGCCTTGGAGCCAGCTGAGTACGGACTGAAACCTCCACAAACTGTAAGCTAAATAAATCTTTCCTTCCTTCATTTTGGCATTGGGTGTTTTGTCTCAGAAACGAGAGAAAAGTAACCAAGACACTCAGTAAACCTCTTGCTCTTCTGATTCCAACTTGGTGTCTGCTTCCTGGAGGCCCCAAGCTGAGATGGAGGCAATCATATCAAAGTGGCACTTCAATTTGGAATGGTGAGTACCAAGTGAGACAGGTGGGTACAGGATGCTATGGGCCATGAAGAAGGAGAACTCCCAACCAAATCCAGGGCTGTGCAACTCCACCCTTTTTCCTTGCTACCCCTCCAATGCGACATGCCTTCCAGTCCTTCCTCTGCCTAATTTAGATCTGCACCACTGGGGAATTCACCAATCGATTCCTATATCCACCCTGTTGCCCACGATGCAGCATCTCTACTGGCATTGTCCTGGGCTCTTCTGTGTTGGCCGGGGTGCTAGCAGCCTCCGCCTTGGGAACTTCCATAGGCCTTAACCTCCAGCTTGGTAACCAGCTGACCACCCACACTGAGCAAGTGGCCTCCACATTTGGCCTTGTCTATTCTCAAATAGATCAACTAGCAGCAGTCATCCTCCAAAACAGATGAGCTCTAAACCTTCTTATGGCAAAAAAGGGAAGCACCTGCCTCTTCTTGGGGGAAAAAATGCTTCATCTATGCCAACCATTGGGGTCTGGTCCAAGAAAAGATTCAACAAATGTGAAACGAGGCCCACCAACTTTCCAACAATCTAGCTTCTCCTGCCTCAGACATCTGGACATCCCTTCTTCCTTGGCTCCTCCCACTGTTGGGCCCCCTCGCAGCAGTCTGCGTTCTCCTCCTCACAGCCCCCTGTGTCCTCTCAATCATTCGCAAACTGTCCATAAACTAACAACTCAAAATTTTAACCTTATGCTTCTTTCCAGTTTCAACCAGTCCCAACCGATGAACCAGACAGTCACTTTGATGATGACCCAGCTCCATGATCCAGACAGTCCCTTTGACAACGACAACCCAGTTCAGCAAAAATTAGCCACTGACAAGAAACGTTGCCCCTATCCCTGTTGCCCCTATCCCCTATCATTTCAAGTCTGAAATGATAAATCACCCAATTGCTCCGAAGCTCCCCTTACCCTTTGCAAGAGAAAAAAACAGCGGCAAGCCAGACCATGAAGACCACCCTTGACCTTACCTTGCTCACCTCCCTAGAAGCCCAGACTGCAAGGTCACAGGGACCAGATGTGCTGCTGGTCAGGTACAACAGCTGTTCCAGCCCGTAAGCAACGTCCAAATGCCCCCTCCCCGAAAAAAAGTCTTAAAACCTCGCACTTTACACAGCTCGTGGCTGCTCTGATCCGCTGGGCAGCCTCACTCCTTTGCTATAATAAATTCTTCTCCCATCAGATGGTCTGGTTTGGTTTGTGTGGGTCACAGCAACCTAGATCTGGTTAATTATTCAATCACAGAAGAAAATGAAGTCAATCTTAAATACTTCACAACTCGGCCTCATCCCACATCCTTGTGTTCCAGAAGCTCAAGGCCCTGGACTTGGTTGGGAGTTGCCAAAAATGGGGTTGATCAGAGGTGGCATTGAAATGGGTGGAAATTATCATGGTCTGGTTGCATGGGAGGGAGCTAGGGGTCTGGGTTGAGCTGTAGCAAGTTAAGTTGGTCTTAGGGGGAAGATATAGTCGAGGGCTGTGGCGCAGTGGGGGTTGGCCGGTGCAGCGAGTGAAGGAGTTGTGGTACCACGGGATGGTAATGACTGTGGCATCTAGCAGGGAGGCACAGATCCAGTACTGCGAGAGGTTAAGTGGGCTCTGGTGGATGGCTTGCAGGAGGGCCTTGGAGAATTTGGCCAGTGTGGGAACCTGGGGGAGGGAGAAGTTGAGTTCTTGTTGATTTTCTGGAGAGCAGGAGGTGGAGTTGGGGAGGCAGCCCAGGCTCAAGTGATCATTATTATGCTGCAGGGGTCTCGGCCAGTACCATCCACTTGAATGGCTACTCGGACTCTTTTGGTCCAGTTTTCTTCCCAGGGGTTGTGGATAGTGAGATTGATGAAGTTGCAGTTATGGGAGGAGCAAGGGCTGTGGGCTGGGGATTGGAGCGAAATAGAGAGCTGGATTTTTCCTCTAGTGGGTTGGGAAGACCAGGAACACATCCACATGTCAGGCCAGGCGAGCAATAATTTTCGCATTGACCACCAAGGGGACCTGGTGTTGAGGCCTGGCCAGAAACAGAGATATTTAGAACTCTGTGAGTAAGTGTCCCCAAGAGAGCGAGCCACAGGAGGACCAACCTGTGTTGGGGGTGCAGGCATCAAACAAGAGGGGGGGGGATAGCCAGTAAAGGGACAGTCTGAAAAATTGAGCTGTTGGCCGGAAGCACTGAGGGTGAAGCGCCAGGCCCCTGGGGTGCTGCCCAGGCAGAAGGGAGGTGGAAACGCTTAAGAGAAGAAGGCTGATCATTCCAGGATAGGGGGAAGAAGGGTATGTTTTAGAAGGAGTCCTGTAGGGAAGAAAGCCTTAGAAGATCATGCAGGCTTATCTGATTGTTGTCCTGTCGAGGGTGTGTCCTTTAAGGGAGGTGAGATGGGCCCAGGATGATCTCATGAGGAGCTTGGTGGCAGTTAGAGTGCTGAGCACCACAGTGAGTGGACCTAGCCAGTGGGCCTGGTGGCTGGGGCTGACAGATCCTTGAGAAGCACCTGGTCACCTGGTTGTACCTGTAGGGGCACTGAAATTTTGTCAGGTTTGGGTATGTTTTGGTCAGCATATGATTGTAGAAGGTTGGAGATGAGGGAGAGGCAGGTAATTGACGAGGGGATTAGAAGCAGTGGAAGCGGGGGGGCACTGGAGAAGGAATGGTCACCCGTACATAAGTTTGAAGGGGCTGAAGTTGGAGGGTTGTTGGGGGGCTGCTCTACGTTGGGTGAGGGCCATGGTTAGGAGGTGTGGCCATGATTGTTGGGTTTCTAGGGAGAGTTTAGAGAGATGGAGTTTGAGAAGATGGTTAGCATTTTCCACCTTTCCTGATGATTGTGGGTGGGAGGGGGTGTGTAGTGCCCAGCGAATGTTGAGAGCCTTGGAGACCTGCTGGGTGACCTTAGAGATGAAGCCTGGTCCATTGTCTGACTGGCTGGAGTATGAGAGGCCAAAGTGAGGGATGATATCTAATAGGAGAGTCTGTGTGACGGTGTCCTCTGTTTCATGGGAGGTAGGGATAGCCTCGATCCATCCCTTGAAGGTGCCCACACAGGTTAAAATGTGTTCGAGGTTTTTGTGTCTGGGCATGTGTGTGAAGTCTATCTGCCAGTCCTCGCCAGGGAGGGATCCCCTAAACTGGTGGGGGGAGTAAAATAAGGGGGATTGCAGGGATCCTTGTGGGTTGATCTTGGAACAAGTCAGACATTGGGAGGAAATTTTTTGGAGGGCAGAGGTGAGGCCTGGAAAATATATAACGGGATCTAGGAGTCTCTTCAGTGGTCTCCATCCTATGTGTAGGGAGTTATGGAGCTGGCTGAGAAAGGTTTGGGCCTGGTTGTCTGGGAGACCATATTTGCCATCCAGGAGTAGCCAGCCTTCAGGGCCAGATGAAGTACCCTTTTGGGAGAGAAGTTTTAGTTGGTGGTGTGGGTAAGTTAATCCCTTGGGGGTCAGGGGAATGGCAGCGAGAGCTTGGGTGTGTGTCAGAGGAGAGAGAGGGGGAGCTGCCTATTTGGCTGCTCTGTCTGCCTTACCATTCCCTTTGGATATCGTGTGGGTGACTTGTTGGTGTCATGTACAATGAACTGTGGTGGCCTGGGTGGGAAGGGGGATCACCTTGAGGAGCCACAAGATAAGCTTGTCATTTTGGATGGAGGAGCTCTGAGTGGTGATAAACGCGCGTTCTGCCCAGATGGCCACGTGGTGGTGAATTATGTGGTAGGCATATTTGGAGTCTGTGTAGATGTTGACAGTAGTCCCAGAGGCTAGATGTAAGGCTCGGGTGAGGGCTATGAGTTCTGCCTTTTGGGAGGAGGTGCCGGGGGTAAGGGGACTGGCCTCAATAGTTTGGGTTAGAGAGACAACGGCATATCCTGCCTTGGGCCCATCTGGGCCTGAGGAGGAACTCCCATCTATGAACCAGGTATGTTGGGCATCAGGTAAGGGTTGGTCTTATTAGAGGTAGCAGTGGGGATGAAGTCAGTGAGGGCTTTGCAACATGAATGGGGAGGCTCAGCGTCAGAGAGGGGGAGAAGGGAAGTGGGGTTAAGGGCCCCACATAGTTTTAGGGAGACCTGTAGGTTTTCTATAAAAGTGAGGTGGAAGAGTTGAAGGCAGGAGGGAGCCAGAAGGTGTAGGGCCTGGTGTGAGAGGAGGTCCATGAGGTGGTGGGGAGAATAGATCATAATTTGTCCCTGCAGTATAAGTTTTTGGGCTTCCTGTGTTACGATGGCGGTGGCCATTGAGGCTGTAAGACAGGGAAACCAACCTGGTGTGGTAGGGTCTAGTTGTTTGGAGAGATATGCTATGGGGGCAAAGTTGGGGCCTTTGTATTGACCCAGGACCCCCAAAGCTGTTCTATGAGCCTCTGAAGTGAAGAGGTGGAAGGCCTGAGTTGGATCAGGGAGGGCTAGAACAGGTGCCTGTAGGAGTAGAATTGTGATCTAGGTGAAGGCATGCTGAATGAGATGGGGGTCTGTTATGGGCTCCTCTATGGGGCCTCGAGTCGCCTCATACAGGGGTCATGCCAGAAGGGAATCCAGAGTTGGAAGTATACCATGAGCTTAAGGAAAGATTGAATTTGTTGTTTGATGGTGTGAGGCATGAGGGGATAGAGAGCTTCCCTCCAGTCCGCTGTGAGACCTCGGGTGGTGGGGGTGAGCTTGTACCCAAGGTATTGGACAGAGGGGAGGGAGAACTGTGCCTTGTCATGAAAAACCCAATAGCCCCCTTGAGAAGGAAATTTAGGAGCAGGGTGGTGTGGAGGTGAGAGAGATGGAGGGAAGGGCTGCAGAGAAGTAGGTCATCAACGTATTGGAGCAGGTGGCTGGGTTTGAGATTTAGAGTAGCCAAATCAACCACTACGGTCTGACCAAAGTAGTGGGAGCTACACCGGAACCCCTGTGGAAGGACGCTACATGTCAGCTGGGAAGTCATTTGAGTGGCTGGATCTTCCCAGGTAAAAGCAAAGAGGTGGTAGGAGGAGGGATCTAGCAGGATGGTAAAGAAAGTGTCCTTAAGGTCTAGGACAAAGAAATGAGTGGTGGTAGGTGGGATGTGACTAAGTAGAGTGTATGGGTTGGGAACGACGGGAGTAATGGGGTGGACAGCTGAGTTGATGACCCGGAGGTCCTGGACCAACCTGTAGGTCCTATTTGTTTTGACTATGGGTAGGATAGGGGAATTGTAGGGAGAGTGTATGGGGATGAGGAGTTTTTGTTTGAGGAGTTGGTCCATGATGGGCTTGAGCCCAAATAGGGGAGAGATGGGGAACTGGGGACAGTTTGGGAAGTGGGAAGAGTCTTGGAGGGTCATGACAATAGGGCTGTGATGATCAACGACTATGGGTTGAGTGGTGTCCCAGACAGCGGGATTAACTTGATCTAAGGGGAAAGGGATGTTAGGAGATGTGTCAGAAGCGGGGAGAGAGTGGGGTGGAAGGACAGCCAGGAGGAGTGAGGGCCTGAGAGGCCTTGGAAAGAAGACGGTAACATGTAGTTTGTTGAGGGCATCTCGCTCGAAGAGGGAGGTTGGACAGTGGGGCATGACCAGGAAGGAGTGGGTGGAAAGCTGGCTACTGATAAGACAGGGTAGTGGGCTTGTGGAGAGTGGGCATTGGGGAAGGCCTTCGACTCCCATTACCGTGATCTGAGAGGGAAAGATTTGTCCTGAGTAACTTGGAAGAATAGACCATGACGCCCCTGTGTCAACAAGGAAGGGAATGGACTTACCTGCCACCTGGATAAGTACCCTGGGCTCCTCGAATGTCAGCAGAACCTCGTTCGCCTCATTGGTGGAGGCATGGAAGCCCGGACCCCATTAGTCAGTGTTGGCAATGCCCAAGAGGTCTATGAGTGAAGAAGGGGAGGGGGCTGTTGGGGCTGGAGCAGAGGACACTTGCCGCTGTAGGAAGGGGCAATCCACTTTCCAGTGTCCCTTCTGCTTGCATTGAGGACAGGGACCCGGGGGCAGGCGTGCATTTGGACACTCAGACTCGGAGCTTATCCCAATTAACTGCCTTAGGGGCAGCCTTTTTGAGACCTGACAGTAGGCATATGATCACTGGGTCTCAGGCCATTGACTCAGGGGCATTAGGTTGGTAATCCCAGTGGGGGGTCGATTCTGGGGACTGCCTGTTCCCGGGGAGGGAAGGTCTGGTCTATGGGGTGGGGGAAGGAGTCTCATCCACATGGGCTTGGGCTGCTAGCCAAATGGACTCCTTTTCCTCCAGGTAGATGAGAGAAAAGTGTACAGATCATTCCAGGTGAGCTGTTACATCTGTGTGAGGTATTGAAACTCCTTGATGTAGGAGGTTGGGTCAGAGGTGAAGGTGCCAAGTCGCTTTTCTAATTGGAAAAAGTTGGGTAGGGACCGGGGCTGGAGGACGTAGACAATGCCTTCAGCTCCTGCTACTTGGTGCAGGAGAAAGAGGCCGGAATCGGGCGGGGGCACCGAGGCCTGGGGGCCTGATTGGGTTTGAATCGGGTATGTGATGATGGGGGGGAGGAGAGGGGCAGTATGTCTCGGGGCAGGACGGGTAGAGAGAGGGTGAAGAAGGGGAGGGGGACAAGGAAGAGGAGGGGCGGGGTTCCCATAAGGTGGGGGGCCTTCTGGGTTAGCCTGAGGCGGGGTGGATGGCCTACAGGGAGGGGGATCACCCAGAGGTTCGGAAAGACGATGAAGGAGGGTTGTCATCAGGTGACCGGTGGCACGAGGCAGGGGAGTTAGCCAGGAGGATTTGTTGCGGGGAGCAGGAGTAGGGAGCGGTCGTGGAGGGCAAAGAACGCCTGAACATATGGGACTTCGGACCATTTTTTGTTGCGGCAACAGAAATTGTCAAGGTCGCGGAGGATGTTACAATCTAGAGTGCCCTCGGGGAGGGGGCAGGGGCAGATGGACCCATTGTCCATTTTATATTGGGGCCAGGCGGTTTGGCAGAGGAAGGTGAGACGTTTGATTTTGAGATCAGAGGTGCTGAGAGAGCCTCGGAGAACAGCCTTGAGACATTGAAGGACAGAAGTGTCATAGAAGGGGCGAGAGGGGGAGGTCCCCGTGGTTAGGAAAAGGCAGAGGAGGGAGATGATGAGGAAAGAGAGGTGATCCTGGTTGACCATGAGAAGTCCCAAAGGGGCTTAGAGGACTCAAGCCTCCCGCCCCAGCCGTTTTTTTTCTCTTGCAAAGGGCAGAGAGAGCTTCGGAGCAATTGGGTGATTTATCACTCTGCTTTTCTGGTAGTGCTCTAAATTCAAGATTAGCATATATTATATATTATGTACAGGTAAAAATTCCCTATGATTAATGTGACATCTATGTATAATAATACCAATAAAAAATTTAGAAGAACAGTAATTTTTAAAAAGATGCACCTTTTGTGAATATCTCAGATTAGTCTTGTGCAAGGCAGACCTGTAAGAATGGCAAGTTGGACTCAGACTTGGCAATTTAGGAAGGAATTGAGATCCTGTCTCCAAATAAAACACTACAAATTTTTAAAAAATATTAGTACATATGTTGAGCCTGAATTTTTATTCCATTTACCTGCAAATTTTGAAGCAATAAATAGCTCCATGTTCCACACTGAAATCTAAGTTGGAAAATAGGAAACTCAGGTGGGTGTTCCCAGCACCATACTGACAACAAAAGGTGCATAACTCAGTCCCAAAAGAATGAGAAAAGGACTGAGGCTGAGAGAGTAGGGACTACAGTTTCTAATTAAATTTCCAAGTCTGAGTCCCGATTTATGTCCACTTGACATTAGTTTTCGTACTCACAATTAAGTTGGCAAAAGCCTGGGTTTAGCACCTGGGGAACAAAGGCAGTTTCACAGATTGCTCTCTTCAGTGGGAATCCAGGGCCTCCCTTTGGAGACTCAGGAGCGTTTGGATTCCTGTGCTGCTAATTACCCTGCAAGAGGAACTTCTAGGATCTGAACTGCTCTCTTGATTCAAGTGAATTTAAAACCAGGACTATGAAAACCTCCAGTTCAAAGCACAGTGCTACACAGCTTACTAGATGAATATAGTCAGAAGGTAAGGTTACATCCTGTACTTTCGGACTGTGGCCAAAGAAAGTTAATATAAGAAGCATATTAATAACATAGAAATGAAGATAAATCACGTATCCCTGTCTTTGCAATGAAAGAACAGGCTGTCCTCTTCCCTCTGGCTAACATGGTTCTATCCCTGTCTTAAATAAGCACTTAGAATCTTTAAATAACTCACTCCACCTGTCTGGATTTCTTAATTCTATCTGGTAGCATTATCTGATGATGATAGTTCAAGTCGCTTTCAATTACAAAATATCATCCTTGTGATAAGAGAATGTCTACTGCTGGCATGAGTACTTGTTAAATGGACTAACAAATAGTGACAGGAAGAATGAGTGAAGAAATGCATTAATGAATGGAATCTCAGTAACTGGATAGGAATATCTCTAGCCATCTTCCCATTCTCAGTCAGGTTTCTCCAAGAGAATTAGCCTTAAAGCCCTGAAGCACAACTGCATACAGTGCATTAACTTTTCTCTGTGCATCTATATAGTGGTAATAGTTATTTACTAGTTATATACTATTTGGGAGAATCTAGAAGGTCGTTCACGTCATTGTCTCATTCTGCAGTTCTGTGAAGAAAGATACTATGACTGTTGAGTAGCCAATCAACTACTCCAGCAGCTATAATTCACTGAAATATCCAGGGATATTCTACCACTGTCCACCTCCAAGTCCTATACATGCTGTGTGAGCTAGAGAATGGTCTACCTGCCAGCCCCATGGTTAGGTTACATCATATAAGATCCAGCTTTGCATCCTGCAGTGACAGATGCTCCTGTTGTATTGAACAGGCAGCCTCCATGCTGTGAGAGTATACAGTAAATACGGTATGCTGCATTGTCTAGGGAGTGATGTACATGTTGAGTATAGATGCAATTTATTTCCTATTTTGGATCTGCAGCTGGTTGAATTATCAGATGCACAATACAGAGTACAGAGGGCCAACAGAGTCACAATTAGCATAATGAATGACAAGGTTGGGGTGTCATCCATGGGACTGACCCAGAGTACTATGGCCTTTATTAGTAGTCCATGATAGTCATAGCAGAATAAGTGAGCACCCAACTGATAGGGCAAGCAAGTTCATCAAGAGAGTTACTCACAAGAAAACCAAAAAGGCACAAATGAACAAAGCTTTCTTGGAGCCGGCTGATGGACAGTCTCTAACCAGGAGCCAGAGAAGATGTCCCCACCCATCTGAGTCTCACCTTCAGTTTACATATATTTTAGGTTTCTATAGTAGCCATTACCTCATTTTTGGGAATCTTACAAGAATGTCACACAATTATCACAAAGTTTACTTCTCCCAGAAGGTCAGACAACCAAATTCCAAATGACCACTGCAGTTTAAATTTTAGCCCACAATTTGCCCTGTTTGTTCTATTCCCATGTTATGGTTGATACACTGTGTCAACTTGGGGAGTCTAGAGGTTTGGCTGAGTGATTCAGCAGGAAGACAGGGTGCTTACTTGTACACATCCTGAGCCTGTGAAAGAGGAGGGCATGGAGACTGTGAGAGCTACACGCCCCCTGGGTGGGGGTAGCCTGTTTACAATGTAAGAGAAAGAGAGAGGCTGCTTGCAGCCATTCCTCCCTTTTGCTGGTTGTTTTTGCTGTGCTTTACTGTCAAGAACATTTGCTGTCTGCCATGTGCCCCTCTGCCTCAGAACCAGCCAAGTATGGACTGAAACCTCCACAAACTGTAATCTAAATAAACCTTTCCTTCCTTAATTTTGGGCGTTGGGTATTTTGTCTCAGCAATGAGAGAAAAGTAACCAAGACATCCCATTTTATGACTCTACTGTGCTGAGTTGATAACTAACCACGGTGACTGGGGCGAACTATACCTAAAGTGAACTGTAAGTGATGTCTCTTAATAGGTAGTTAAAAACAGAAAATGGAGTCTCCCTTGCCTTATCACAACAAACTTATTAATTTATACAATCAAAAGGAACCAAGGAG
This sequence comes from Dinomys branickii, assembly GCA_004027595.1. NCBI lineage: Eukaryota > Metazoa > Chordata > Mammalia > Rodentia > Dinomyidae > Dinomys > Dinomys branickii. The sequence continues at coordinate 1,465 of PVLD010022343.1, read as the reverse complement.
GGAGGGTCAGGAGGATGAGGGCAGATGCCCAGCTAAGAGTTACAAATGCTGGCCCAGTTGCCAGACCAGAAGCAGTTGTCACATTCAGAACTGACCGACTGAATGTGAGGTAAGTTTCCCATGAGGTAGAGCCCTGCAATATCCCTAATGTGTAAAATTATGACTTTAATTCCTACTCCCAAAGGGGCCCATGGCCATTTACTAGGGTAACCATACACTGGGAAAGAGGAATACTAAAAAACTTTAAGCATCCTGCTGATGTTTGAGGCTTTAAAATGCCATTATAACCTATCTACTAGAGCAAAGATATTCAAGGGCCAGGTAGTAAGTGTCACCCTGGCCACGCTTGAGTCATAGTGGTTCTTCTGCAACCAAAGGTCCACCCATTGCTCACTCCCAGGTCTGTAAACACACAATTAAAGTGAACAAACATGACAGTTGGCATGGTTTTCACTAGTCCCTTGGCCTTGGTGCCTTTTATTCTTAGTGACTAAAATGGAAATCCAAGTGGAAGCCTCCTGCTCCCTGCCTCTCTCCAGCTCATACCAGCCAAGGTAGAAAATGAAAAGCAGCATTTCCTTCCAGGGGAATGTTAGACATCAGTGCCTCTTTTAATATGCAAAAAATAGACTCCTACTATAGCACTTATCATTAATATAACTTAAGGTAACAGGGCTGGAGGTACAGCTCAGTGGGCTAAGTGCTTGCCGCTAAGCACTACGGCCCTGAGTTCGATCCCCGGTCCCGGAAAAAAAAAAAAAAAACTTAAGGTAACAAGTGCTAGTAAGGATGCAGAGAAACTAGAACCCTTCTACATAGTGCAGCTTGTGTGTGAAAATAGTTTGGCAAATGAGATTCAACGTGGTTGAACAGAAGAGGAGCCATGTTGGAGCTACTAAAAATGCAGGTAATTAGAAATGAGGAACATACATCCTGATGCCAAAATTAATCCAAGACTTTATAAAATGGCGAACCTGCCCACAGGGCTGCCAGTGACACTGACACCTGAACATGGGACAGGAACAGCCATTGTAGGAAGTTTCCAAAAAACTATTGATGGACTGTAGTAGTGTGACAGAATCAAACCACACAGGATAGATTTGGGTTAATAGCCCTGTTGCCCTTTTTGCCTTCCTCCACACAGAGGATGCTGTAGCCTGGCAGCAAATTTCACCAGCACACACAGAGGCAAGTGACCAAGAAACTGCTCCCTCCCCAATGAGCCACCAGCTTGTTATTTTTTATGTGCCCCATAGTAGCTAACTAGAACCCCCAGAGACAAGGTTAGGGATGGCAGCAGAGGCAATGAAAATAGAGTAGAACAGCATGACCCTTCTTGCCTTGCAACTAGTGACTTGAGAGAAGGATGTGGATGAATGGGATTTAAGCAGGCTTGGGCCTGAGTGGGGAGCAATGAGTGGTAGGTAAGAACTCCCCCAACCCAAAAAAAAAAAAAAAAAAGAAC